>PQWD01006399.1:0-113261 GCA_019425675.1 Leucinodes orbonalis | reverse complement strand
GTGACGGGCAGCATGTACATCACCACTGCACCACTACCTCCAGATGCATCCGCCACATCTTCACATCTCTATCCAGCCTTCGGTATTCGTAAGTATTTGAAATTGTGTTTAAGCTAATATGTGCTATGTATAAGGATGGTTAGGAACGAAATTAATTTGTAATACTTTTGTATATTGTTGACTTGAAATGAATTTCATAAAAAAACCTTGAGAAAAGGCGGATACACAAAGTTTATATCAGAATAAGAAACGTTTGTAAAATATTATACATATTATTAAAATAATAATGATTTCGATTATGAATGACAACGAATATAGATATAGATCCCAGGAATTAACGCACAAAAGGGAGAGTACCCTTCAACACGCTTTCACACATAGTAAAAAGCTTGATTTTCTGATTTTTTACGTCATCAACATCAATCACGAAACGGATTTCGTTTATGGCATTTAGAAACAAAGAAACATTAATGATTTCTGAATTGATTTTTTTTTGTAATTTAATTGACGATTAGGTTAATCGGCGTAGTTGGTTATCCGGTCGAAGCATAAACGATAAGGATCGAGTTCTGAGAATTGCTAGCTTAAGTTATGTTTTTTAACTCAAAATTACGCGAAAATTTCGCGAATTAAAAAAGGGTGACAACGTAACCAAAATCGTTTATGAAAAAGGGCGCTCTGACACAAGCTGCTTCAAGCGGTTATATTGTGATGTGTGTGGTATGCGTGCAGGGGTCTGGTGGGGGGTGGGGGCGGTCTGACGACGGCGCACCTGGCGGCGGTGGTGCGCGCGGCCGAGGCGGCGTCGGCGGCGGAGGCGCGGCGGGCGGCGGCGCGGGGCGCCTCGCGCGCCGTCATCGAGCGGAACACGTACCGGCACGCGTACGCCGCGCCCGCGCCACACCACCGCGACGACAAGTGCACCATCTGCCTGTCCGTGTTCGAGGTCCACTCCGACTGCAGGTGCGTCCGCCGCCACTCACACCGACGCCGAGACAGCGCACTCATCCAGCGGAACACGTACCGGCACGCGTACTAATCTATTAGATTATCTTACTCATTTCAAACGACACAATTCTAAAGTCAGGCTTGACTGGCTTTCGAAGCAGACTAGTGGTGGATTCCCGTACTCTACCAAGCTCTGCTGAGTAAGGTGAACTAAGGGGCCTAGTTTACCCTTTCATAAATTCGGGCAAAGACAAGACGGTCTGGAATCTTAAAAATAATATTAAAACACAACTAAAAATTGTGGCAAAAAATTATGTAAACAGTTGTTTATATTCGTAACTTTTTTTTCAGGCGGCTGCCATGTATGCACCTTTTCCACATGGAGTGTGTGGACCAGTGGTTGAGCACAAACAAGCACTGCCCCATCTGCCGTGTGGATATCGAGACGCATCTGAACAAAGATGCCACGTTTTAGCCGGTATTGAAACAGGTAGATAACTTTTGATAATTTGTACAGCAGCTTCTGTAATAATACTGAATTTTCTGTTATTTTATTACAGAATAAGTTAAGCTTTATTATTCTTCCTTCCTTTTAATTGTGCATTGATACCTCATTGGTATACTGATAGGTCACCCAGATGATATTTATTGTATAGGATATCTAGGTTCATATAAATTTAAATCATCATTTAATTTACAGACTTTTAATTATCTTCAGTGCACAAAACAGCATTTAGTTAGCATTAGGATCTATTTATAAATGTAAATTTAGCATAGGCCATCATTTACTGAGAAAAATAAATAAATGAAACATTTAAATAACAATTATTTAATAGTTTTCTAATGAAATTAATATTATGTACAGTCTTGAAGTCTATCGAAACATTGTTTGTAATGGAAACCTTAAATTCTTATGCAGCAAACTAGGCTTTTCTCTTCTTAGCAAGTTTCTCATTAGATACATCCTCTTTCAGTTTGTTCTCAAGTTGCGGTGAGCTGATAATAGCCTGCTGTTGTATTTCCAAGCTTTCCTGCTGGAGCTCATGGGTCAACTGTTTTTGCACATTGCAAGTCCTGACAAAAATATTACTGCCAATATTATGTACATAAACTTAAACATTATAATTAAATATTCTGTTTATTTCCTAATTACAATTCTGTTACATATTAATATACTTATTACAATGTTAATGTCAAAGGAAGTGACTATTTGTTGATTTTTAATTAATATTAAGATTATATTATTATGAGATAAAATATCAAGGGAATTATATAATGCCTAATTTTTGTAACATAAAACAATTTGTTAATTTTGAGTCTGAATTTCAAGAATGATATGTGGTAAAAATAGAAAACTTTTAAATGCTAGATTTAAACATTACATAATGCTTTAATAAATGTTTTTTTGAATCACATAACACTTTGTTTTATTACCTGCAAGCATGATCAATCCTCTCACATATGGCATCCGATGCTGCTATATTTCCTGAAAGATAAGAAATTTCTGCGGCTACTGTTGCTAATTTTTCAGCATAGTCCATGTAACCTGTAAAATAAAGCTTTAAAATCAGATTCATTTAAATTCTAAATAGGTGAAATATGAGTCTTATAAGTTAATGTCCCTTGTATATACAAGAGACTTTTATTATGGCAGCCAAATGAACAAACCTCTACTCTTATATTTTACCTATTATACCCAAAATTATCATCAGAAACCTCCTCACTTCCTTATTTATGTTTACATAGCTAATTTTATCATTTCATCCAACTAAAAATTATTTGTGAACTAATTTGAGAAAGGTTCATACTATTTATATACAACAAAGCTATGTGTATTAGATCATTTTCTTATTGTTTATATAATGGTTTCTATGACAGAACAGTTTAGTGGCAATCCAGTTTCATTTATTTTTTGTGTCTGGATTCCCAGCATTCAATGGGTTATAGGATGAGGCATTACAATAAAAAATGATTTGAAGAACTCATACTTAGCAATGTCCTGAGATTGTGCTTAAGATCTGATAACGACCCTCTAATGGCAACCAACTGATCCCAATGATGTGGTGGCGTGCCTGTCTCTCCCCACTCAAGTGCTTGTTTAACAAGGCATATCTCTTTTGTAAGTGCATCTCGCAACCTTTTAAAAAGGATATTCCAAATTAAAATAACGAAACAATGAAATGACACGAGATATTTAATAATATAGATTGCTAGAAGCAGTTATCACCTTTCGCTCGTATCTTGAATAGCAACTAAAGTAACTGTGAGTAGTTGAGTGGCTGCATTTACATTGACAGTTGTTGCTTGGCGAATAAGAAAATCATGTTCTAATCGATCGTCCTCCCATATCAACTCATGTTCCTTTTGTGCGTCCTCACAAGATACTGTTGTTAGAAGGCCTAGGGAAACAGGGGCGATACTACGCAATTTTGGAATTAATTTGGCCCGGTTTACCTGTGATAATGTAATTTTGAATATATTCAAGAGTCTATTTCTAAACATATCTTTAAGCTAAGCGATAATTAGATATCAGAAGAAAATAAAATGTTTCTTTAGACATTTACTGTATTTCATATAAATTTATCTAAAATTTAAATTCATTTTATTCTGTTTTAGGTTATGTTTGTTTGTCATTTATAAATTTGACAGGTGTTGCAAACATTTATGTCAATGTCACAAAAAAAAACAAACATAGACAAAGTAAAAAACTCTGGAAAAAAAAAACTGAAAATAATCAATCTTGAATTATTTTTTAAACATTTTTCTCAGATTTTTGACGACCCATGTAGTTTAATTGGTTGAGCTGTCGATTCTTACACGACCTATAAATATAGATAAGTATAATTACTCATCTAGTCTAGCAATAAATAATAATAATCAGGCTAGCAAGGATCGGACAACACTTACAGTAGAATTTCAAATTAATTCTCGCATTAATATTTTCTACGACCCATTTGACTATCTATATCAACGACCAGTGTCGTTGATCTATATACACATACGAATGTATACATACGGTTGAGTTGAGATGTCGACTTCACTTAGGTTCCGAATTCGATCTCCTAAATAAACAGTGAGTATATCCATCAATGCTGCACTGAGACAACGGATGTTAATTCTCTTATACCCGGTAATTTTACTAGCTACAGTGTCCTCATATCTGGCACTGCGGTGCAGGTACCTAACTAGACGACTCAGTGCCGTGCCCTTCAGTAGGCCGTTATATGATGGCTGGTAATGAATAAATAAGTAGAGTCCCAACATCAATGTTGTCCTTTCGGGGGCATTAACACCACCATTTATATTTCATAATATGGTGGCTCATTGGTCTGGACGACAGATTTCAGAATTCTTAAATCCGAAGTGTAGATTTGCCTTCTGATCTGGATGGTGCAGGTTTAAATCCTGCCACGTACCAATGTCTTTTCGAATTTTCGAAATTATATGTACGTTTGTCCGACGCCCTTACTCTGTTGAATACACGCAACCGCGGCGGTTAAAGGGTTAATTGAAATAGTCTCTCTACGCCCTTACTATTTTTTGTACTTAAATAAATACCTACGAAAGGTATTAATTTATTACGGCGAAATAAACTGAACTTTTAATTTGCACATCTTTTATTTCATAAATATAAACGTTGCATTTAGGATAAAACATCTGGAGTATGACCCCTTTTGACATAGGTACTTTTGTTAACAACACATAATTTTGGATAAACTAAATAACACCAACTTATCTCTCTCTTCAACCTATCGCATTCCACTGCTGGATATAGGTGTCCCCCATTTTGCGCCAGATATCCCGGTCCTCCGCTTTTCTCATCCAGCTCCCACCAGCGACCTTCCGCAAGTCGTCGGTCCATCGGGCCGGAGGGCGTCCTACGCTACGCTTATCTACAAACTTCAAATGTTTCAGAATAGTCCTTCGGTGTAGTAGAGTAAGATTTGATTTCAAAGTTGAGAGATGCTATACTGCGATCAGCGGCTGCTATTAACTTTGCCGAATCGAAATCTAAGCAGTATACAGGTGAAGTCTTCCGCTGCGTAAAATACATCTGTAATTAACAATCTCATTATTTACTGTGAGTAAATAGGCATTTTAAATAAATTCGAGGTGAAAGACTCGCTAGTGTCTACTAGGAACCTCTACTGCAGGTCATTGCACTCACTATATTGTAGAACAACTGTGGAGTATTAGACGGTGTTTTGGTTCGATTTTGTATGGAAGTAGGTAGTAAGTACTGGCACGGATAATACTATGTAGTTGGTATATATTGTACGTTTTTTTTAAAATGAACTGGTCGGTTAGTTAGCTCATCTGGTGTTAAGTGATACGTACCCCTGACTATAACAGATGCATTGTTGGAGGAAATAAATAACAGTGGGTAGTCATTATTTTCCGTCGACACTGCCCCTGCGCCCGTCACCCGAGACTACAGATGTTAGGTCTCTCATACCCGGTGATTTTACTAGCTACATACTTATAGTGCCCTCATCGAGCAACCACTTCTATTTACCAGAAATTGCAAACACTCTGTACCGAGTCTGCCTTGTTAAAAATGAACATATAACTCGAACTATTAAGTAGGTAATAAGGTATATAGATTATATTCGAACAATTGTATAATGACTCACTTGTATGTGAAAATCATTTGATCTTGTATCAAATAGCACGCATCTCGAATACTCGGACGTGCCGACGACAATCGCGCGGTCACCGTCAGACTTCACACAGTACATACTTGACTGGAACGGGTCTATCATCTCGTATACCTAAAACATACGTACCTAAATCATCAACAATACCCAGCATGCAGTCTTAGCCAGCATGGCCGAAAACGGCTCAAGAATTTACAACGAGTAGTGGTAGCGAGGTCTAACGATCTAGACACGGGCGAAAAGCCTTTGCGAGGCCATTTAACTAGCCCGTTCCCACTCATTATTAAGACCTGAATTAAGACTAAAAGATAACTTAAAGGCTTTGTTTTCGGTGTTCAATCTTTTTGAACATTCATCCCAAGAATGCCCTTCATGTTAGGCACGATCTCATTTGGATGAGTTTTCTCTGGGCGCGGTCGCCCACGCCTTGCTACGTCACTGACGTCGAGAATTTCCGGGGGAGACTGTAAAGAAAGTGACAGTATTGTTAAAAGAAACTAAGTCAACAGCAGTTTCATTCTTTCTTCTAATCACTCTCCTGGTATAAAGTGAACCTACACCTATTCATGACAGACGCAGTGTTAACAAAACCAATGAGTAGTATTGATAGTAACTAGTTTCCGTCAACACTACACGCGCCCGTCAAAAGACATGTTAGATCTCTTATGGGCACTACCCAGTGATTTCACTTTATACGCGCGGTCCGCTCCTCCGAAACACAGAGGCGCATAAACTCTTATTTGGAGAGAGATATCTGGCAATGCGATGGACTACTACTTCTAAGATGACATATTATTAACCTACCATATAGTTAATGTAGTAGTATTTGGAAGAGTGCAAGAGCCGAATTAGTGATAGGTTACAGCCGAAGCGTATAAATAAAGAAAATTAATAGGGTGGCTTTAGTAATAAGTCAGAAACAGTGGCGTAGCGTGGGCGAAATACCTATGGCTAAGGCTTCCCTTTGACAGTAGGTTTACCTAAAAGGGCCGTCCCTTCTCAACGGTATTAGTAATTTAAGATCTAAATGAAGACAACGGATAACATAGGGAGCGCCGATGGCTAATTGGTGTGCCTTCCGACCTGGACAGTGTAGGTTCAAATCCCGCCATGTACCAATGTCTTTTTCTAATTATATGTACCTACGTTTATTCGACGCTCTAACGGTGAAGAAAAAGCATCTTGAGGAAACCTGCGCAAGACTGCAAAAAAATTCAAAGGTTGTCCGTGATGTCGGCAATCCGAAGTCCGCGTGGACAACTAAGGCCTATACACCCTTTACGGTGGGGATGTATAATGAGCTGATGTTAGATAACTTAGAGGTTTTATTGTCAGTGTTCAGTCTTTTTGAATCATTCATCCCCAGTGAGTGGGAGCAAAGCCCTTGCCTTGCTAAACCACTGGTCAGCTATGCAGGTCAGAAGTAGGTACACATTTCTTGTAAATAACTGTCAGTTTTAAATGCATAGTTCTAGGTCCAAAAGAAATCAAACGACTTGTGAGGTGTATCTTCAGTATTATGTAAGTACGAAACTCATATAATGCACAATTTTAAGTAACTGCTGAAGGAGGCCGTTGGAGTGTCGTGTGGCAACGCAGAGTAGAATACAATGGGACCATCCCTACTCTAAATTATAATCAAAGCATATTCAGCCTTATCGAGAAACCTCCTTATTTCTAATAGTGTCAAAAAACTAGATGTGTAAGATTTAGATTTCAATCTATGGAAATGTTGTGATGTTTTTTTGTCACATAGAAATGTGCAGCCAGAAAAAATATGTTCAAGGTTGGTTAGACCCGATCTTATTTGAAAACGCAATTTCTTTACCTACTTCTGTATCTAGAATCATGGTTTAAAATCATCACTTAACGAATTACGAAATAATAGCAGGCTTGTGATTAAATGGTTACCACCCATATAGCACACTCACCACTTTGTGACTCCTCACATCAATCAGTTCCAGTTTGCCTGCATGTGTTACTGTCATGATTGTGTTATGGTCGTGCCATCCGATATCACGAATGGATTCCTCCTATAAACTTTTCCTAAACTGACGGTCATCATCAATTCACCTCTGCCGACAGAAATTCTTGTTAAACTTTTAATAATAAATTAAGAATACGAACTTTTCAAGCAAGGTGATAAATGGTATGATTGCTAAGAACACAAAATATGAAAAATATTAAAATATTATTTTTAAATTACTAGATGATTATAAAAATGAATCATGGTTGGTTATACCATAAAAAACTGGTATTGTTTAAATATATTTTTTTTACTAAAAACTACTTCATACCACACGCACCAGCACAAATTAACCAGTCAGCGATAGTCAACACACTACAGGCTAAAATAAATTATTATGATTAAAAATAATCTCATGAATCTCATGATAAAGCATTTGCATAAATGTAAATAATAGTCATATAATTTCCACCTACTTATTGATATCAACCAAAAGAGGCTTATTATTTCCTTTAAGACCAATAGCCAGATTTGTTTTATTCTCATGTAGACTTAAGCACCTAACGCCAATATCGTTATCGAATTTGAAATCCCGGACACCTGTTATCAAAAAATATACTAGTAGAATACTAGACACTGGGGTCCCCTAATATTTTGTGGTCAAACAAAAACTAGGTCTTATCTAGATTCTACGCAAAGCTTTGTTGCCAGGTATCATTTACGGAACTTGTGTTTGCGAAGTCTTTGCCAAGTTAAAATTAATTTATTAAATTTAAGCTAAAAATAAGCACTACTGTATACCAGTACAATACAGAAAACATAAAACATCAGAATTCAGACTACTCAATTATAATAATACTTACAGAAGTCACCATCTTTTTTGTCAGAGTCTTTAGGCCCATCTGTGTAAAAATGCCAGAAGAGGAGGCTTGAGCTCTTGAAGGAGCCTGTAATGGCACATGATTTTTCCGGACCAGCTATCAGTTCCACAGCAGTAACTTCCACTTCACCATTTTCAAGGCAGTTCTCTACATGGTACAGACCACGAGGACAGCACTTTAAGTTTTCAAATGAAAGAACAGTTGCACTGCCATCTCTGCAAAAAAAAAATTTAAGTGAAACTATTGTGTCTGTTTGTATTGGTTGGGTATTGGTTAAAATCGCTTCGGAAATTAGCCATTATTTGTCGTAAAAGGAAATAACAAAAACTGTTATTGTGGGATATCCATAAGAGATACATATATATGCAGGTTCAGCCTGCGTTTGCAATGTTAACGGAAAAAATAAATTATTTACGACATCACATTAGAAACCTCAAAAATAACAGTATTTATTTAATGGATGTTATTATACATATAACCATTATCTTTAATCACTCTGTCTATAAAAAAAACCGTTGCGTAGTTAAAAGATTTAAGCACACATAGGACAAAAAAGTGTCTTAGTTTTATACATTGTAGTGATTATTACAAATCTGGGTTAAAAATAACGATGTGACTCTTAGATCGAAAATTCTTAGGTGTTATAAATTAAGTAGGAAGTCAATTTTTAAAGTACATTAATTCACAAAAAAATTAAACCATATCATTACATAACACATACAACTTAAAACTTTTGCTTTAAAGTCATTTTAATAAACAAAACATTTAATGTAGTTGTTGTACAAAATTCATAAACTTTGCATACTAACTACATATGTGTGATGTCATAAGTAGCCATTAATATAAAGCGTTTTTTGGAAAGTCCATTCATGTGTTTTTAGAATTGAGAAACCTCTGTGAGTTTTAATGTTAAGAGTAATTTTTTTTCCCAATATTTATATTATTAAGCTGTCCATCAATCCAGAAAAAAATAACTTCATCCTTTTGTCCATTAGTGAGCTTCCAACTTTGGTGGTTAAGGTTTAGATAGAAAATACATTTCTATTTGTTTGTATAACATCTTAACAACTTGAGAAAGTGATACCAGATACACAAAAACTAAACAATGGAAAGACAAATACCATATCTTAGTAAAGCAATTGCAAAATAAACAGTTGTGCATAGCACAGGTGGTCACTCACATCACACAATACATTAATCTGTTGTGTACACTCATGCTATGTTTGAGTGGGTTAAGTCAAAATTAAGTTGTATATGTTTAACCCCTACTACTACAAGTATATACTTTTATATGTTACTAAATGAAATGCCTGAATATAATGGTTATAGAAATACCATACCTGTTACCACAAACAATTAAATTCTCTGCCACAACAAATCTTGATATATCATTAATGCGCATATCATCTCTCTCAACTATAGGTACATTAACTTTCCACAAAGTTTCGTAGTGGGATGGTTTGCCTTTCCTGTTTGTTGGGAGACATAGTATTTCAGAACCAGCTGTGTAAACAAGTAGCTCTGAATCAAAGTATTTCAACCAGGGCATATACTTTATATGTTGGTGCACTATAATCTGTAAATTATTTACACTTTTCAAATATAACAACAATAAAATTAAATAGGTGTGCAATTATTAAAAGATAAGCTTACCTTACCACAGTATATTCCTTACACCAATTATTTGATATTCTTAATTGGTCATAACTGGAAAAGTTATTCAATTTTCTAGAATAAATAAAAAAATATGATCAACTTTCGAAGAGCTTTTAAAAATTTTATATTTTAGTGCAAAATATTACAATCAAACATTTCCAATACCTGTTGCTTATGGTGCCATGAATGATAAGTTTTTCTCGAGACACCGCTCTCCAAATAGCGTTGTTTACCAAAATTAATTTGTTTAAAGCTCTACATGTACGCATAACATTTTTAATATCGTTTAATTGTAAATAATTGAAAATATTTATTAGTATTTCTACAGGTAGTTGCAGAAGCAAACACATTGTTTTTTATGTTACGCAGGAGACACATGAAACCAACTTAAAAGTCAACCAGTTACTGAATGCTGCTGAAAGCCAAAACAATCGATTTGAATACAATTATTGATTTTAGCCACTGAACAAAATAAAACATAAACAAAACTGTCCTATACGTATTATATACTTATGACAACCAGTGACAACACTGTTTTCAGTGTTGCCCTATGAACGACAACATTCATCTCGATAGATTATTTCTATCCGTCAATAATTTCTATATAGAAAATGAATCGGAGATCGGCTTCGGACGTCACTCACCCTCCATAATGTCATGTCAAG
Source organism: Leucinodes orbonalis (assembly GCA_019425675.1). Taxonomy (NCBI): domain Eukaryota; kingdom Metazoa; phylum Arthropoda; class Insecta; order Lepidoptera; family Crambidae; genus Leucinodes; species Leucinodes orbonalis. Next base: position 102,487 of record PQWD01006399.1, on the reverse strand, counting down.
TCAGTACTAATCAGGGTTGTCAAACGTACGAGGTTCCTCGTACAAATAAAAGATTTGTGGTCTTCCGTACAAGGAACGAGGACACTATCAACCTCGTACAATTTTGTACGAGATTTTGATATATGACCATGCTGCATATTAAAAACTAGTGACATCCATAAGAACTTGAACTTTTACAAAAAAAAATTGGTCTCATTTAGGCAATCTTTGTCTGCAGACTGTAGTCGCTATTTTGTTTTTTCTTCTCGTTAGAGGATACGGGCATCGAGTTGATAACTCCTTCCCCGGACTTCTTCTCAACGAGTTTCGGCTCGTTGGTGGTTATGCGTTTTGGCTGTATGGAATACTGGGCCGTCCTCAGCGCGGTCTAATCCACCGGGTGAGACCCATGTGTAGTAGCTATGTCAACCGGGAAAACCCCAATTAATAAAGCGTTTTGTTCTCCGCATTAGTCGTCTCTACGACAAAGTGATGTTTTTTTGAGTAAGAAAATAGCAAATGTTCAGTATTTTTGATGATAAAAGCGTTTTTAAAAGATGTACGAGGTTCGAAAGTCAAATTACGAGATTTTTATCTGCATATATACGAGGAATTACGTTTCGGGTACCTCGTACGGAAGACCACAAATCTCTTATTTGTACGAGGAACCTCGTACGTTTGACAACCCTGATACTAATGTCAGATTGTGTGTCAGTTATATATTACAGGAATGAAATTACAACGTAAAAATACTTTGTTTCGTTGGTTTTCCAGTTTCCAAATTCACTAGTCTTATATGTTCTGATGACGAAGTAACATCATATAAAAAGGAAAAGTCTTGGTTTTAAGAAAAGTCTAGAACAATCTATAAACTCGCTTGCCAAATAATGTCTGCTGACTAAAAGCTACAATAGTGCGCAAAGTGTCTTGTTAGTAATGGATTTATTTAAACAAGGTATGAATTTATTTGGTAATTTTTCAAAATTGATGTTTTTTTCTTTATTGTGAAAATTTGTAGATGATATTAGGTACAATTCCGCGCATCCTAATTGTATCGTTGTTATGGCGAACTTATTCAAGGCCGTGTTGCTTTGTGCCTGGCACACGATGATACACTGCGAAAGGGCGCTATTTAATTCTGCGTTTACTTGTTAAAGGGTGTATCTGGATAACAAAATAAAATCTATAGTAAAATGTTTGCTAGTTTTGTATCTGAGTCCTGCTTGTCTTATCAGCCAGTACAAGTTGTCAGTCATAGTAGGTTGGTCACGCATTGCGTTTATTTCCTCTAATTATCGCAGTTATTGCGCTACGACTTGAGCATTACACAGATACTTACTAGTCTATCAAGTGAACAGTGTTGTGAACATCTTTAAATGTTTACCACTAATATTTGATCTATCCAACATACTTACCGAATTGTGATTCAAGTGAGTCTTTTGTATAACATTGTATAAAATAACAAAAAAGTGTGATATCATTAAAAAAAGAACAAAATGCTGTATTTTTGGTAGTGCTTTACATTAAGGTGTTTGATATTGCCTACAGGAATGAAAGGTCCAACACGGCCAGCTCCATCTGTCCCTGGTATAGGGGTGAACAGGTATTCCCCAGTTACAAACTGGAATGATGATCCCTTTGGTGCTGATTTGTTTGAGCCAGCACATGTGTGCAAAAGAAGATGCCTCCACCACGCCCGCCTCCACCTAAAGTGAATAAACAATCAGATGTTCCTACAAAGCCGTCCCATTTCATAAGAAGACCTACAGTTCTCACATCATTGCTATCTAGGAAGAAAAACAATGTGATCAATCAAAGCAACCAGGCATCAGCAACCAATTTCTCTTGCAGAGTTAAACAGTGAAGTGGACACAAGTAAGTTTTTCCAAAATGAGCAAAATATTCAACGGGAAACTCATAGATTTGTCTCCACCTAGTTCACCAACTTTCACAACACGGTCCAGTAGTGATGGCCTCAGTGTGGATAGCTTTGGATCAGATGCCACTACATCCACAAATCATCATAATGCCAACAATGGGGGCAATGCATCACAGGCTGAAAGTGGATTTGAGGATGATTTTGATCTCTTTATGAATGCTAGGAAAATTGTCAGTAAAGATGATACTTTTGATGATTTCACAATGGTCGATCCATTTTCACCTCAACTAGTAGTAAATAAGCCTCCAATTAAGAAGAAACCTGTTTTAAATAAAGATCTCTTTGAGAGGCCGTCTGCTAATCCCAATGCCAATGGGCAAAGGACCAACAATTATCAGAGCAAAACCAACCAGACCGAAGCCTCCAGATAACTCAGCTTTATTAAAACACACTTTTGGCAGCAATTTCTCAGTCACAAACATGACAATAAATACTACAACACCAATACAAAAGATCAGTAGTGGCTTTGGAGACAATTTTGTAAGTAAAATATCAATACTCTTACTAATTTTAAGTTTCCTGCATATCTAGTCTAAAATTAACATAATATTTTATTGCTAAATAAACTAATTCATAGTCCATCTTGAGAAACCTAGTTAAAAAACATCTTTCATTAGAATTTATATTAGTTTAACTATGTACTACTTTTTTATTGGTTTACACTGATGCTTATTTGTTTGTGTCTTTCTATTTGATAATAACTAGGTATTTAGTGTCTATATTAATTAACATTTTTATTATTGATTATTAGGCTATAATGGAGCTAGTCTGTCAATTTTGGGCCCAAAATAATTTTATCATCATCATTATCATATTCAATTAATTTATTTCGAGTTGTTTTTTATTGTGATTTTGCTGTCCAAAATGCTACACAATTGCAAAACAGGCTAAGTGGCTATTTTGTAGATCCGGCTAATGTCCAGCTGTGAACACTGATTTTTACAGGCTGTTTCATTAACGATTTGTATGAATGGGTTTTAATGAAGTCATAATTTATTATTTGTTCCATCAATAATTTTATGTGTATAAAATTGTGTGGGCAAAATGCATTGATAAAAACTTTATAATTTCAATTGCAAATATGTATAATTTGCAACATTAGCACATTGCTCTGCTGCCAAAATTAGTACATACAGGGTCAAATTAATATTAATTAAACTGGTACTAACATTGTGAAAACTTCAATGTAGCTTAATTATAATAGATTCTTTGAGGCTAAACATATTAAGGTCATACTCATTGGATTGACAAGTTGTATATAAATTATGTCTTATGATATTTTGTTTTGGTATAAAGTTGCAAGGTATTTGAATAATAACAGAAATCAATTAATATCGATTTTATATTGTTAATATCTATGTTATTAAAATTAATTTCAGTCATTATAAAAATGCGTGATTCCTCGCGGGATTTACACCCATTACCCCGGGATCACGTTGCGATCTAAATTCAATGCTGTCACTTATCCCCTACGTGCAGGCAGAGGGCTCAGTACTATCCATCCCCATTACTATTCACTCTGTATACTAGCGACCTACCGGCATTTCGCCAAGCCCCACTTAAGACCGACATAGCTTTGTTTGCCGACGACACCGTCATCTATTGTTCCTCGCGTAAACCAGCCCATGATCAAAATCTCCAATCCTTAGCCAATATCTTAGGTGATTGGTTTAGGAAATGGAGAATAGAAGTCAATCCCGACAAAAGCGCGGCGGTCCTCTTCTAGAGGGTCTCCTCGCGATGTCAGGTGGTCCCTCCGATCAATATGTTAGGGAAACCTATCCCCTGGGAGAGGAAGACCCGTCATTTAGGAGTAGTTTAGACAGTGGGCTGAACTTTGGAGCCCACATTAGACAATGCACGACCGCTGCCTTCGCTCCCGGCTGATTAAACTATCTCTTGCACGCTCGTAGCAAATGGTCCCTTAGAAATAAGGTGAGAATTTAAACAGCGTGCATTAGACTAATCATGATGCTAGCGTAGTATTTGCACATGCAAGTCCCCATCAAATTCATAGGTTATAGGTACTTCAGGCTAGGTTAGGACCATAAAATTTTCATATCGAGTACATATTTTTAAAGTAATGTCTCTTCCGCAGGATTCGAAGTCACTCAGTTGGGATAGTTCTCCGGAGAGGGAGTCTTCGCCGCCAATGCCATCGATTCCGCCGCCTCCGCCACCACAGGTCATCGATGATGATCTACCAGTGGAATGGCCGGAGGACGAGCCCGATTTCGATGATAAGAGCCAGTCTTGGAAACTGACGCCGAAGAGAGATAAACCTTATGCCATTGCTCTGTTCGACTACTTCACAGATCATCCCGACGATCTCTGCTTTTCGGTAAGTTTATCAAGTATTTATATTTTCTGGTTATCTTATATATGTTAGAGCGTCGGTGGCTCATTGGTGTAGACTGTTGACTTCCGATTTGAAGGGTGTGTGTTCAACATTTCAAATCACGCCAAGCACCAATGTCTTTTTGAATTTTCGGAATCATTGATGTACGTTTATCCGACGCTTTTACGGTGAAAGAAAACTTCATGAGGAAACCTGCCACGCCTACGAAGAAATTCAAAGTTTGTGCGGGAAGTCGGCCAATCCGCACCAGGCCCGCGTGCGACTAAGGCCTTTACACCCTTAACGGGTAGGCTCGTGCCTTCGGTGGGACATATAATGAGCTGATAAGCTGAATGTTAAACTAGATTTGTTAAGACACTCGATAAATTAAAAATATAAATTGGTGCCATTTTAGTAGATCTGGGGCACGGCAGTGCCCCGCCAAGTCGAGCGAAGCAACACTGCCGTACCATCTTTACAGGATCCATTTCGCCGCATTTTCAGGCCCGATTTGAGAACCTTTGGATAATACCAGAGCGCTGAAATATTCGTCATCTAGTAAGATATAATAACTTACTTAAATCAAAATTTCAAGTCTGTGTCATTTAGTTCCGACGTTAAGCGAAAGCAAAGTATCGCATTTTCGAAAGACACTCACTCATGATCATCAAAATAGAACTAGTACTTCCTATTAACTCAGAAAGCTGAAATTCGTACAGAATTAGGGTTTAATGGTTACATAAGGGAAAACTATGAAACTTGAAATCGAAGATCTGGAGTACCTGGTGACCTGCTTAGATAACAAAATCATCAAAATAGAACTATACTTCCCATTAACTCACAGAGCTGAAACTTGGTACAGAGTCAGGGTTTAATGGTTACATAAAGGGAAAACTATAATAACTTGGATAATCGAAGATCTGGAGTACCTGGTGACCCTGCTTAGATAACAAAAGAGCCCAGCCAAACTATAAGAGATTGACATACCGCCTTTAACAATATATATTTAACATGGTGGCCGCTTCATCCGATGTCAAAAATCGGGGGCATGGTATGCCCCGCCAAGTCGAGCGCGCTAGACCAATGCAAACAACATGTTGGTGCACACAAATATTGTAGGTACTGCCGGGATCGAACCCGGAACCCTTGGTGTATTAGCCGACGTTTCAACCATTACACCCGATGGGTCGTCTAATATTCCTTTCAAGTTCTACAAAAGAAGTAAAATCCCACCAAAAACATTCTGTAAAAAAATCTAGCCAAGTCTCGATGGAGCTGCTTGATTATCTCTAAAAAGTAATGAAATCAAGACAAAGACGTGCCAAGTCTAAGGTTCCTTACTGCAATTAATTAATTTATGGTTAATGTTGTTGCTTGGCCGTTGAACATTCTTTATACGTTAGTGGCTTTATCAAGCCTACAATCGATGGCTATTGAATCACCGTTTTCCAAAGTGGCAATTTGTACCGTCAATGGGTAGCGTTCTGGCGACAGATTGGTGCAATGGTGTCATGAAGCACCTAGTTTTGTATCCTTGTGTACTCTTCAACGGCCAAGTCACACAACATCAACCATAATAATTAATTAATTGCAGTAAGGAACCTTAGACTTGGCACGTCTTTGTCTTGATTTCATTACTTTTTAGAGATAATCAAGCAGCTCCATCGAGACTTGGCTAGATTTTTTACAGAATGTTTTTGGTGGGATTCATTTTAGTTAAAAGGTCGTAAGATTGGATGTGTTGTTATAAATAAAAAAAAATTACATCAAATTTTAAATTTATCTGAATGGTGAGTCCATTTCATTTCCTGCATATTATTAGTTCACTGTTATCTTTTTTCGGGGTTTTTGTGTAGGATGCTGTTTAGCAAAAACGTTTAACAAAATTAAATTTTAATCTCCGGTTCGGCCTAAGGGTAGATGTTTATTACTTTTATAATGGTATAAGTTATTTCTATTAAAACACATTGTTTCTATTTGACGTGGTTGTAGGTTACCTAATTATATAGTTTAAAAGTTGTAACATGTTTAGTAGCAGAATTCTAAAATACATGTTTAAGGTTAAAATCATTCTTATGGAAAAAGTGTAAGTAGGTAGTCGCGTCTTAATTTAAAAATTTAAAGACTTCTATGTAAGATAAATCATAATACGTACTATAAACCCGTCACCCACCTATTTCAACCCTATTTTATGAGCGGGTTTGATATAAGTTTCAAATGACACATTTTCTCAGCAACAAAATCAGTAGCTTAGTGAACACTTGAGTAACAATAATACTGCAGCAAAACAGTATAGGTATTCTTTGCTGTAGTATACTGTACAGCAACGTATTTATTACGCGTAAATCACGACACATTTATTCAGGATTTTATCACTTTATTCGAAGTTCTGTTTAGTTCCAAGATAAATAATGTATTACTTTTTTCTTGTTAAGTTAGCGATTGAGCTGATTTATACTGACGTCAATGCATTATTTTGTGATCATGTAAAATAGGACCACAGTTGCGGGTGCAGTTTTCCTGCACCATTACAATATTTTTTGAATTTAAAAGTATTGTAATTTTTTATTTTTTAAAATATTATCTGTGCTGTTACCTATACCAAATCTGCCGTATTCAAATTACCAAACATTTTAGAATCCATTGGCATTCTATATGAAAATGCTCCAGAACTATTGTGTTCATAAACCATGAATGTAGAAATGTGGTCAGGCGTAGCAATTAGGTACCATCAGGTGAGCGTCCTGACCGTCCGTACACATTGTAACAAAAAAATATCCATTGTGATGTTCCGTCGATAATTAGTACCCTTTATAAGCCTTTCGCGGAATTCACCCGTCACAGAAAGTAATTGCGAATGACGAGGAATTGTTAAATGATAAATCTAGTGCGTGTTGATCGAATGGAAATGTCGCGTCTGTTTCTACTTGTAGCAACTTAAATGTCTAGAATTGTTTATAAGTTTCTGGATTGTAGAAAAGCTGCTGAGAAGAGTCCATACATATAATAAAATTTGACGACCCATTTGGTGTTGCGGTTGAGAGGTCGACTGCATCACCAAGGGTTCCGGGTTCGATCCCCGGACAGTACAAACATTTGTGTGCATGAACATGTCTGTTTGTAATGGTCTGGGTGTTTTCTATGTATAATATGTACATATTTACAAAAAATAATAATTATATAAGTATGTTTATCCGTTGTTTAGTACCCATGATACAGGCTTCACGCTTAACTTGAGGCTAGATGGCGCTGTGTGAATGTCATAAAAATAACGTATTTAATGCAAGTAAGTCTGCATATTATTTTAGTTTTTACAAAGGTCATTCTTACATTATTTATTCAGTACATAAAAGATAAAACGTAAGACACGGTCTCAACAAACAAACGAAATAATAATAACATAAAAACACCCAGAACATAAAAGAAAAAATACATACGTGCAGGAAATGATACATTAAAATAACGCATGCATTGAAAATTTATGACCAAAATGTGTGTTCTTTAATAACAAGAGCAGTTGTAGCTCTGGAAAAGGGTATATCTGATTTTAGATAGGTAGGTACTCCAGACGATGGAAAATTATGTATTATTACAAAAAATAGTAGCATCAGCCACTCAGATATTATGGATACGTATCGTATTCAATCGAAACCACGTGTAGATAGTTGTCGGCTGTAACGCATGCGTCAAAGTTGTGTTTTCGCCACCTGTTTGATGACGTTCTAGGAATGTTGTTTGTTTGGGGCGTTTACGCGCTGATTGAGTGTTTATATCTACATAATATAATGTGTTTATTCATAGTTAATTTATTGCCATTAACACATCGAAAAGTACGTGTAACGTAACAATGTTCACAGGAACTCACTATCGTTATCGGACTTGGAACATCCAGTCGTTGAAAAAAATATTTAACGGTTATAACCACAATTCACAATGATGTAAAAAAATATGGATTCGTGATATGCTCACCAAACAATCGAAAAAAGTGTTTCGAATGCAGTGACAGCACACATACACATATTTCGAATTTCGAACACATTTACCTAAACAAAAGAGTACACACTGTGCTTTTATATATACAGAATATCATTGACAATTCATTCCTTTTATTTTTCATTGTATTTATAAAAAGCAAAGCAGTCCAATATTGTTCATTATCTTCTTAATCGGAAAATTTTTTATCATATGTTTTGTTTAATCAAGTGAATCATGCTTTGTTTTGTTATCTGATACATATATTGATGAATGATTCATCAATCAGTAAATCATTCTTAAACGTCAGAGCAGTCTTTCCCACACAGAGCACAGTCTTTCAGATTGGCCATAGGAGATTGGTCTGTAACCTACCTCGTTGACAGATGTGGATATGTGGGTTGGGTATTAACCCTTTTGCCGTCGCTGTTGTATATACTCAAGACACAATTGATTTTCTATTGTGGGCGTCCCGTTGCAACTGGTAGGAAGGAACCTTTTCTGGTTGTCATCGTTAATCTACTTGATAGTTTCTATAATCGAAGTTAACGATAACCACCAGAAAATAGTAGGTAACCGGTAGCAACGGCTTGTCGTCGTGTTTCTCTCTCTCTCTCTCTTCAACCTATTGCAGTCCACTGCTGGACATAGGTCTCCCCCATTTTGCGCCAGACATCCCGGTCCTCCGCCTCTCTCATCCAACTTCCACCAACGACCTTTCGCAAGTCGTCGGTCCATCGGGCCGGAGGGCGTCCTACGCTACGCTTGTTCGCAGAACCGTTATGTTTAAAATCATAAAAATCAATAGCTACAAATATAAGTATATACCTAATAAGGTTACTCGCTTGCATATATGAATGGGTCAGATGTTAAGCTGATTGCACGAAGGGTCATATTGATCAGAAGTACCGGAGTCCTTGTCCGTTCATTTGCGCACTTATAACAGCTATTGATAAATTGGAATGATTTGTATTCTGACTCATTGATATAATTTTATCTATGGTATAATATCTCCGTCGTCTAGTGGGAGTGAAGACTGTGGGGTCGAGGTTTCGAATGCCACGAATAGTTATGTGACCCAACATAGAGAAAATAACTTATTTGTTATTTATCCCTGTTTTATTGTATGTCTGAATATATAAAAATGTTTCTGATCTTCAGAGGACACGTTAACGATGGCCCCGGGTCCTGGTAAAAAATAAATCAGGTTTAGAGATGTATGACTTAGTTTGATAAGAAGATAAATGGTAAAGTATCAACCCACAAAACATGGTGATTTTGTAATATTTACGAAGACTGACTGATGTTAGATAAATAGCTTTATTGGATTAAGCACTTGTAGGTAATACCCTTTCGAAATATTGAACTAAAAATAAGCGTTATATCACTATTAACACAGTTTTAGGTTAAAACTAGACTATTCAACTTCAGTAAAATCCAGTTGTTAATATGAATCGACCTTTCATTCTTCGTGTATCTATGTGCTGTGGCGGGGTAAGGCGTTCAAGGGGCCTCGCGCCTCTAAAGTCCGCAAAACATAAATATATAAATTATCATCTAGCTAGTCTAACATTAGCTAAAAAAAGATTGAAATTTGAATTTCAATTTTTTTTGGGTAGGGCAAAAATTGAGAAATGCCGCCCCCGCCCACTATTTTATATTTTTACCTTTATCATCCTATATTATTTCACTAATGTATATAATAAGTCTTTTAATTGATTGACATTTGGACAAAGCTGCAACTTTTTACGCAGCTGTGATCAGTTTCAGAGATATTACATGAATTACATCCGCGCACTCGTACAAACATCTCAACAATTCGATAAAGCAGTAGTCAAGTCAGGCACCATTGGAGGGAATGAAACACTGCCCAAGTCTCGATCGAATCGAAGGCTTTCACGTAGTCCACAAACGCCAAACATAATGGTCGGTTATACTCTTCGGTCTTCTGTATAACCTGCCGCAGCGTATGTGATATGTAGTCTATGGTGCTGAAGCCCTTGAGGAACCTCGGAGGGCTGGATGTCGTCAAATCTATGCGCGAGACGGATCATGATGACTCTGAAGAATAACTTGAAGATGTGGCACAATAGCGTAATTGGTCGTTAATTCTTCAATAAGGTTTTAATATCTAAGATAACTCTGAACAGATATAAAAACGGCAAGATTGGTTTATTTTAGTTATTTTCATAGTGTAATGTCGTATGGTCTACTGTTGTGGGATTCGGCTGCCGACATTATCAATATCAATATTTGTGCTACAAAAAAGAGCTGTTATCTTTAACCTTAGACCATGTGAATTTCTTAAGGAACAGTTTAAAGAAATAAATATAGTGAATGTAGCATCTGAATATACTCATGAAAATTTAATTTATGTGCGTACATACAGTACCTTTAAGAAAAATTGTGAGTAACACAATTTTAATACTGGGATTAAAAACAAACTTGCTGTTTCGGACTTGAGCCTACATAAAATAGGTAATATTTTAAGGAAGATGTAAAGGTTGTTCAATAAGGCACCGCAAAATATATAATGTAGAATTGCAATTACACATGTTTAAAGCTAGAAAAAAAACACCTATCTAAAAAAGGGCACTAAACTATTGAAGAATATTTATGTGATAAAAATCCGTGGAATTGCTGAGCTATCAGCATGTGTATAATATTTTTTAACATTAAGAAATTGTCTAAAAAAAGACTGCACTGTTGAGTTTTCCTGGGTGTTTCTTTCTCAACAGGCCAAACCATTGAAGCGCTTTTTTTCAAGCATCGTAATTCTAATTCATCGAAAAATATTTTGACTATAGTATTTTAAATGTTTTTTTTTATTGTATATTTTTTGACGTTCATAAGTGCTTATTGTAAGCCTAATTTAAATAAATGAATTTTGACTTTGACTTATCTTAGCCAGAATATTAGGCTCTCTCCAAGCGGATACGAAAACTCGTTCGCAGGGACATCTACTGTTTCAATACAAGGTTAATTACGGACCTTATTGAGGAGAACAGGGGGCCCAAAGTTTTCCAAAAACCGTTTGGGAGGAGCTTTCTGGTAAAGGTTAAGATAGCAGATGGCCAACTACTCACATTACGCCAACAGATCCTGGAAGAGGTTGATAAATTCTATGGACGACTGTATTCATCGAGCGCTCATCAGCCACAGACCGAAGACAGAGAAGATCTACGTGCCCCACTAAGGCACCATTGTACGTAGGATATCCCGGATGTTGACGTTAGCGAAATTAGTGCAGAACTGGAGCAACTGAGAAGTGGAAGGGCCCGGGGAATGACGGTATTACGACAGAACTCCTAAACACCGGTGGACAACCCATCCTTAGGGCATTAGGTAAGCTCTTGTAATGCCGTCATCCATCAGGGAACTACACTGGAGGCGTGATTCAGTAGCGTCGTCTTGTTTTTCAAGAAGGGTGATAAATTCTCTTGAAGAATTATAGACCGATAGCGTTTCTGATAAAGGTTTATACAGAGTTGTCACAACCAGTATACGTCGGTGGCGTCCTTCTCGAGATTGTTAAAGAATACGTTTACTTGGGCCAAAACTTGACCGGCACAATTTCGACAGGGAAACTAGTAGGAGGATTCACTTAGGCTGGACGACTAATGCCGCAAGATTGCAAGAATGCTGTAAGTTACATCAGGTCTTCACGTCGACGATTCCGCAACGCTTAAAGACAAAAGTCTTTGAGAAATACGTCCTACCCACACCAACATACGCAGATGAGACATGGACACTGACTACGGGATTGGTTCACAAATTTAAAGTTACTCAACGGGCGATGGAGCGTGCTATGCTGGGAGACTCTTATAGATAAAATCAGAAATAATGTTATCAGCAAGAGAACTTAACTTACCGACATAGTTCGCCAGATTAGTAAGTAAGTGGTCGCTTGATGCAATGAAAAGGTGCTAAAATTTTTATCTTTAATTTTTTTTTCAATTGTAGCTGTCCATCATAAAAATGATATAGCTATAAAGTAGCTAAGTTGACATCAATTAACATAGAGAAACAACTAGGTTACTTTGAAATAATACACTGCTGCCCTGGATAGAGACCGTTTTCGTATATAGCGTCATTCCTCAGATCGCGGCTGCCTGCGCCTGCTCACCGTGATCTGCGATTCCTGCGGGCGCCTATTTAGAACTATGCAAAATAATGTAATGGTTGAGTAACATGCCTTATTCCACGCTCCGGGTATCGGTCGAATTTCTATGGCCATGAAATATCGGCACTTGTACTATTATTTATTCCGTGGGCAAGTAAGGTAAATGATGAGTGGTCTATTAGTCGGGGCACATGCCCCCCCCCCCCCCCTAGATCCGGCCCTGTATCTGGCATTACTAACCTACCGCATCCGTTTTTTAAAGAAATAAATTACAATAAGTTAACATTAAATTTGAGTTGCAAATTGTATTCTCGCAATAATATTCGTCCTCTTGCGTCATCCAGGGGGCGTCGCAAAATTTATCTTGCCCCGCTACTGTAGACTATGAGGTGGCTTTACGGTTCTTTTTCGAACAGACAACAGATTTCTTGTAGGATTAAATTGTTGCGTCTCCTATATTTCAAAGCACTCTGTTTGTTTTTTAGTGTTACATAAATAAACTCAAAAATAGACCGGCAATGTACTTACCTACAATGTACATATATATAGGTAGGTATTTCGACGGCTAAAAATCGATGCGGGCAGTTAGTTTCCGATTTCGAAACTGACAACCTTGAACATACCTTGTCATTAATTACGGCCATGGATATTTTTATGGTTCTCATGCATTCGACAATTATGTTGAACCCTTACCCTAACTAAAATTTTGATAGTTCCTAAAGAGTAAAAAGTAGGTAGGTACAGTAACTGCCTATATTAACATTATGTGATGATGTAGGTAAATGACGTTTTTAACTTGAAGCCATAGCAAAGATAATTTACATATAGTGACACAATCCAATCCTACCAGTTTATGGGACATTCTGTCTGAACTGAACAACGAACGAGGCTCTGACTTATCAGAATGGATAGTAATCCCAAACCATTTGGCTTAGTCCAGAGCGGTATTGAGTATTGTAGTTATGGCTAAAACCATGATCACATAACAAAATATTAAATATTCAAACCAATTGTTTTCAGGTGAACTCGAGAATCAATCTCATCCGGCGTGTGGACAACGAGTGGTTGTATGGGAGTCTTCGCAGCGGCACCGAAGGATTGTTCCCGTCCAGTTACGTGGACATCCGTGTGCCGCTCCCGAACGATTCCTTGCCGCCCGCGCCCCGAACCACGGCAAAGGCACTATACGACTTCGAGCCGGCGCAGCCCGGCGACTTACCCTTCCTCACTGGAGACACTATACTGGTACACCACAAAATCAACGACGAATGGTGTTATGGCGAATGTAACGGCGTCAAAGGCCAGTTCCCGGTAAACTATGTCCAAATGAGCTAACTCTATAGATATCCCAATTAACTCAACGCGTTTCACTTGTCGCTTTAAGATACAAGTTGAAGACTGACGTCTACCATATCAAGCGTTTGTTGTTTGAGTTTATTATGAGCTTTTGATATTTTTATAATGATATGAAGTCTATGAAATGTTTGCCTTCCTATGATTAAAATAATAAAATTAGGAGGATATGTCCAAATAACAAACTCATTTTGCCAGTCTAAAGTAAATATGTAAAAAAATGATGAGACAAATCGGCGAAGCCATTGTAACGTGTACAATTTTACTGATTTGAGATTTTGCACTCTTGTTGCCATAATAAAACTAGGTAGGGTTACTCTATGTTATTAGCATTATTCCAAGCAAACGAATTAATGAAGTGCCCTGTGTTATTCGCGATCCCCATTATTGCAACATTAGCGATGTAGATAATGACTGACTGTAAATATTAGTGCTTGTATTTAACTAAAATGCCCCTTTTGTAGAGTATTAATATAATTCTTTAAATTAGTTGGTATCGGTTGTGTAAAATATGATGTATACTTTATGATAGTCGCAATGGATCTGATTGTTAAGTTTAAGTTATGATTCGTTACTTATTTATACTATCTAAGAATTGCCGCCAAGGCCAATTTTGCATAATTTATGTGAAGTTTACAAATTCTTTTATATGCAATGTATGCAACTCTTTATCAACCAAATAATAATAATAGGAATATCCAAACACTTTGTATAGCAAAGGACGGATAACTTCCAATGCAATAATAGGTCATAATATAAATACTGTATATGTATGGTTTATGAGCAAATTGAAATTATGAATGCCTATATTACATTTTAGTGCATTCTTCCTTATTTTTAGTCATCTAGATGTATCTACCTACTTAAATGAAAATGATAATTCGCAACTTCTTTTGTAATATATTTTCGTAAATGTTGTATAATATTTTTGATAGTTCTGTTCGTGTCATTTTAATGTAATTATTTCAAGGGACCATAATTTTAAGTGCCTTAAGTATTTTGTGTATAGCTAATATGAATTTATTTATGTATAATCAATTAAAAACTGATGTCTATTATTGCTTTTTTAATTTTATCAATCATAATAATCACACATAAATTTCAGTGTTTTGAAATGTTACAATAAAAGTAGAAGTTGCACATGCTAGGTACGTAGAAAGATAGGAAAGGTTTGCTTAGCACTTGTTTGCCATGGCTCACCGAACCTGTTAAATAATGAGCTAGCTTGTTGAAAGTAAAGTGCCTATAAATGGAAAAAATGAAACATGAGTTGTTACGTCACATGGAGTGAGGTTTATTATTTGAACAAAAATAATCTATAGGTACTTAAAATATTTACAATTCCTTAATTTACAACTTAATGTCAACATACCCTGTTCACTTTTCAACCGTTGCTAACCAAAGAACATTTTAGTCATGTTTGATGGCAAGACGGACTCCCCGACTGACCTCTCCCGATGAGATTTCATAAAGTTCATACATTTAGTGCGAAATTGTGTAAAAAAATCGAATAATCCAGCAAATTCACAACATGTTGAAAAGGGAAAAGAGGGCGGGATTTTTTTCTAATATAGAATACGTACCATATACATTTACAATAACTAATTTTCTAATAACACAGTCCCGAACATTTCCCTAGCGTATTATAAAGAATTAGCTCCTCATACATATTCTTGCTATGGCTTCGACTTATTCCTAAATCCGCAGCAGTAAAAACTAGCGTTGACATTCAGGTACAAAACATACATTTTCATAAAGTACTAGGATGGAAAAGAACTTCAAGAGAACAAGTTCACGACAAGTTGAGATAGCAATTTTCTAGTGTTGTGATCACTTACTAGGTGAGTAGTTTATATCGACATTTTATTTTATGCAACAAAATAAAGAGTCATATTAATTTTAAAAGGTTTATAACTATAATAAAAATGTATCAGGTTAATTCAGTTTAAGCTATTGTGGTGAAAGCGTATGACTACATTTAAATTAACATTGTTAATTGTCAAACAAGTAAGACTTCATAAATTTTCATGTAGATATGAAATGAGCTTGAAAGAAAATATAAAACACGACGAGTAAGCTACCGAAGTCATTTTAAAACAATAAACAACAACGTGAGCGAGATTGAAATCGATAAACGTGGTTGATATGGGCTCGTGCAGCACTAAGACGAGTGCGGGTGACGTGCGGCGTGCGGGATGTACCTCCCCCCGCGAGTCATGTCATACCCCGATTGCCATCTCGAATTGTCGCGAACTATTCAGTTATCATAGCTTATTATTATTGGATATGAGAGTTATCTAATAACCGCGGCTGAATGAGTGCAAACTATGGAGGTAATTAGAACAAATTGACAGAGTAATGAACGAGAGTAACTTCAATGAGACAGCATCAATAAACGTGAATAAAAATATAGTTCACTATATTGCACAATGTTAACGATGAGAACCTAATTAGGTTTTATTAATTTTTAATAACCAGAGGTCAGAATAAGGTAGAGTTATATAATTTTTATTTCACATTTTTATACAGCGAAAGAATAAAGTGTAAGAAGTCTCAGAGATTAATTTTGAAATAAATTAAATTATTTTAATGTTAGTGAATTCAAAGTATCATGTAGCTTTGAAGATCCTATTATAATTTATGTGTTGGCAAACATAAGATGCGCTATTAAAATCTCTAGAAGATCAATATTATACTAAAATAATATAAGATTTTGTGCAAGTACAAGTTCAGAAATAACTGTACATAATTCCGACCTCTAGTAATAAACACATGTCCAATGTGATATAGTGCGTTAACGAATTGTAACGCGGATTACCCGAGACGAAAGCGTAGTGGGCATTACGCAGTCACTTTAATATACAATCTCATTATTATCACTACCATTGTATAAACACTGTTACACAGTAATATTATATTTTTAACAAATTTAATAATAATACACAATTTGATTTTTTTGCGAAACAATAATACAAAATCAACATTAACATTTAGATATTAAATTATCTGAAGTAATGTTTTACACATTGTCAAAAGCATCACTAAATTCTAGAAAAGATTTTTAGATTCGAATAAGTAAAATATGAACTAAAATACCAGCTCCATATTCCGACTTTCGGAAGAGTGAATTCCAATCGTATTTAGATCAATACTTTTTATGAATTTCTAGCTTCATTCAATAACATACACATTTACATCTGCGTTCTTAAGCAAATAAAAGCAATCTATAACACCAAGAAGCAAGTAACAAATACTTGACCATCCACAATAGTTTACTTTTAATAGGTACTTGCATTTTTTATTCCTCCTTTATGGCCCTTAATATGAGCATAAATGAGAGTAGTCATTAGAGACCATGGCCATTTCATTGAGGAGCTATCTGGAAAACGAGTACAAAGCTTATAGTTTTGGTTTTCATAAAAGGCAGGAGTTAGTATTACATTTATTATTAGTCGACACTAATTTTTTGTTTACCCTGGGCCGAAATGCATGTGCACAAACTCCTTTAGTCTGAGATATAGTGCTTTAAGATGCAAGTACATGGTTGTATGATTAATGTTTTATATTTACAGATCAATTTTGCCCGCAGCTCAGAGTTCGCCATCTTAGTCAGGCCTGTAAATTGGTATTTTCGGTATAAATTCTATGAGAAGAACGTATTCCATCATGGATGAAGAGTCACAGTGCTGTTTAGTCAAGCGCCAGCGCAGACCAAGTTTATTGTATAGCCGACTGTTCTCCCACTCCAGGAGTTTGTTCAATGAGTGCTGCGTCTAGAAAAAATAAAAGTGAGGTGTAAAAAATACATATTTGTTTTAAATTAATCTTGTAATAAATTATTATTAACTGTAATTATTATAGTGAACTTCTGATGAATTTTAAATACCTAGTGTATACAATTGTATATAGATAACACATTTTTAAAATTACATTTGCAAAATAAATAAATTCTATTACCATTTCAATGTATTGAAATTTATGTTTGAGAAAGGAACTATCTAATTTATTTGATAAGTTTATGAGGGCTAGATATTATTGAGGAAATAGGACAACTCATGTGGTGTAATGATTATGATGTTGGCTGTTATATTTAACTTAAAAAAAAAACATTTTGTTTTTGGTTTAATGGCAGTCGAAGGGTTACACATCAGTTGAACCATCTACTAGTTAACTACATGTGAATGTTTGTAGATTTATTAGAAGTGGGCCGCTCGCTGAGCTTTGCACGACAAGTCAGAATTCTGCGGTATTACCCGCGATACCTACCATCATTGATTTAAGTATATTTACCTCACTGCTACCATAAGATATTCTCCCGCAGTATAAAAAAGCACACGAGACACACGACGGCCGTGCTACAGAACATAGCTTTATTTTATTAAATGAAAAGTTTTTTCTAAAATAATAGTACACTTTGTTTTTCCTCATTACATCAGGTACCTGCCTAAAAAGTCCCGTCCAAATTTGTCCAGTCAATTCAGACATTACCCGGAACAAACAGACAAAAATAAAAATAAAAACATTTTGGCGTATGCTCCGTATATATTATATTCATATGCATGAAAAAAAGAAGGATTATTTCAAAATTAAAAATAGACACTCCAATTTTATTTATGTGTGATAGATAAATAACATAGCCTTTGACATGGTGAAATTTTTTTTCCAAATTAGTCCAGTAGTTTCAGAGCTGTAATGTTACTAACTACAAGTAAATACATATTCTCACCCTTTTACTGAGACATATGACAGGCCAGAGAGAGCATCCTAATGTGCAGCAGCAGCATACGCAGCCACAGAACAGCCATTTTACATTGACAGGAAGTGTCTTTTTCAGTACACTGTTGATTCGTGCCACCGTGGCCTGGTACTCTTCGGGCGCCACGCGCGACTGCAGTCCTGACGGGAATTCCGTGTTGAATTTGTTGCTCAAACCGAAACTGTAAATATGCAATATTTATTTGTTAATTGCATTACCATTACAATTTACTAGTAGTAAAGGGCACTTGCACAATATTTTACTGTGTTCATATGTCTAAAATGGTTGTCTCTCTCATTTATTATTTATGGATTCACATGGAGGTCAGTACCTATCTATATTAGAACATAACTTTACAGGAAGTTTATTGGGATGATGGGTTAAAAAGAAATTTAGAATAGACATAACACAATTTATTAAATTTTAAAACTTCAAACTATTGTTCTTATATTATTCATATATTGAATCTTGTATTTTTCATTAATTTTCTCACTCTGTTGTGTCACTCAAAACTACAGGTGTGCTTTTTTGTTCTTGTCGTCATATAGACCCGTGGTCGTCAAACTGCGGCCCGCCGCCGTTTTTGGTGCGGCCCGCGGCCTTATCCGGTGAAGTTGTGAAGGCCATCCGTGGCACACAGCAAAAAGAAACAATGGCCTGTTTTAAAGTTTATTTTTATTAAATAAAAATAAACATGACTCAATAAACGACTTTGAAGTACGCACTATTTTGACTCTACTACATATTATTCAGATTTTTAATAAGCTGATAATACTGCATACACAACTACCACTCATCTGTAGGGTCGTCACGTCTCTCATGTTTAATATAGTGGTGCAAAATGGGATGATGGCGCTTTACTAGCATCTTACGATTAGTTAATACAAGATTCACCTGTTTTTTTATAGTTATTTTATAAATATACACTATAAATACAAATTATCTCGAAGGTGTAAGAGGCGACTTAAGGAATAATACCAGATGGTAGGTAGCAGCGCCATCTTGCGTACTGGATAGTACTGTGTGGTGACCACGGACATTTACCCCCATGATTGGCGCGAATATACGTGGGCTCCCAGTTCCTGGCAGCCCCACTATTCTCGACCTCGGTAACGGTGGGGTAGGTGTGCTAAGAATCTGCCATAAAAAACTACAACTGGCGACGTAAAATGGACGCACGCTACGGCTGGATCATCGCCTCTCCGAACTAGAAGAACAGTTAAGTCGGAAATCTGGAGCATTCTTGGGTTATCAGAAGTCCGAAGAGAGGAGGAGGACACAATAACCCTGGACCCCGGACACTATCGCTACTTCCGAGATGGTGATAGGATATCCCAATGTGGTGTCGGTTTCCTGGTGTACAAGACTTGTTAAATACATTGTGAAAATCAGTAGTGTGTCGAACAGGGTTGCGTAACTCGTATTCAAACTCCAGTACCCGACAGGTACATCCTAAATGTGGTACAGATATATGCGCCGATCTCGTCACGCTCTGACGAAGAGGTTGAAGCCATGTATGAGGATATCTCCAGGGCCATGCATGGCTCAACTTAAACCTCCTACAATGATGTAATGGGGGATTTAGAATCTAAAGTGGGAGTACAAGAAAGCGTCCAGAGGCGTCGTCGTCTTTTTCTTCAAGAAGGGTGATAAAACTCTCTTGAAGAATTATAGACCGATAGCACTTTTGTTTCCCAGGGTTATGAACCTGTGGCGAATCGTCCCGCAATAAGACTTGACAAAGTTGGTCGTTTAACAGATGGTTGGGATGGATTAATCAGGATAAATTCATTTACTGCGATTAAAATAACAATCATCATTATGGATTTTTGATTCTCGTTAGATTATTGGGTAATAAACATCAGGGAATTTATTTTTTCGTTTTATCATTTTCGCCTCGGAGTACTAGTTACTCCGAGATTGTCGCACACTAACTACACAATTTTAGGAACCCACCCACGGCTTCCCCAAAATGCACTTTGAAGTAGTTACATTAAGAAGCTTTCGCGAAGTTAGTTATTGATTTTAATGAATATGAAACACATTTTCAACATAAATATAACAAAAACACTGCAAATTGTTTAAGTATCTTCTCCTTGATGTAGACATCGCGTTAATTTTGACTTTACTTATACCAGTACTATGCCAAGCTCATGCTCAGATATAAAACACAGGAAAGCTGTGGAATTAAAATTAAAACTGATAGATAAAAACCGATAGTAGCTTTGAATTTACTGTTTCAAATCTACAGCAAAAGTAAAAAAAACTCCGCAAAATTTCAAAAAGTAAAATTTTATAGATATGTTAAACATCTATGAATAAATTTTTCGACACCAACTCCCAAGCAAACATCTGCGGCCCGGCATTGGCGCTCACATTGACATGTGTGGCTCTTGGTTAGAAAAGCCTGACGACCGCTGATATAGACTATAGAGTATAATATAATCTATTATCCAGATCTAATAACCTTGACTTTTAATTCCTCTTATACTAGCAATCTAAGGCTGTTTAGGAATAATTTGATTGACACTATGGATGAGTACCAATTTCATGCAGGTAGATTTGTAAATTATTGAAAGTTATACTATCATGTCATGGAGTATATTACTTGCACAAATGATATTTATCAAAACACTATCACATTATAATCATACTAATTAGATAAATATTAATTTCATCATTTGTTGACAATGATTATATTGAAGTTTAGAAGAGCACTGGATTATTATATATTCTATCGTGAATGCTGCTGATAATTGTAATATTCAATCTAAAATATGTTCTATTACAATAACATAAGGTTTTTTAATATAAAATATAAATCAATTATATAGCTTTGCAAAAACTGGACTTTGTTCATTTCACTTATTGCATAAAGGTCACTTCAATAGCAGTTTTTGTGAGTATAGTAATCAATAAAGCTGCTTAATGGGGAACTGTTTTCTGCATTAATTTTTGTGTCATTTTTCCTACAAAGGATTAACATGGTTATTGTTTTATCATCATCATCAGTTTAATATATGTCTTCACTGAAGGGCACAAGCCTACTTAGGCGTTCACGCAAGCCCAGAGCCGATTAGCCAAGTTAACACACAACTTTTGAATTTCTTTTTCAGTTTTCCTATACTATAAGAGTGTTGGCTAAACAAACATATAATTTCAAAAATACATTGATATGTGGCGGGATTTGAACCTGCACGTTCCAGATAGTAAGGCACCTACTGTCCACACCAATGTGCCTCCGATACTTGTTTATTAGTTGATTATCACAAACAAGAAAAGTCACATGAATACTTTTTGATCTAAAGTTATTTATCATTACCTGAAGTTTACACAAAGAAGTCAAAGTGAGAAAGTGGTTTATTTTTTGCAATTATAAATGCACAATAAATAAATATATATATTATAATCTCCTACTTTCCTAATAAAAATAATATTCATCATCAGCTCATTAAACGTCCCCACCGAGGGGCACGAGCCTACCCGTATAGGGTGATTAGGCCTTAGTCGTCCACGCGGGCCCAGTGCGGATTGGACGACTTCACACACAACCTTCGAATCTCTTCGCAGGCGTGCATGAAGGTTTCCTCACGATGTTTTCCTTCACCGTAAGAGTATCGGATAACGTACATATATTTTCGAAAATACATTGGTACGTGTCGGGATTTGAACCACAGCCCTCCCGGTAGGAAGGCGACAGTCCACACCACTGAGCCACCGACGCTCTCAAAAAAAAAAAAAAAAAAATTGCATAAAACCAATTTGGTTGTATAAAATAATATTGCATACAACCAAATATACCTTGTGAAATAACTTCTGTTCAAATAAATTATTTAGTTTTATCTTATATGTTTTTTTACCCTTATTTATTCATTCAATTTATCATCAAATTACAAAAAACATGGCAATGTTTTCAATAGTTTATATACAACCTTGGTTCATAGGTACCTTGAATAATTAAATGTTGAAATACATTGTTTTAAACTTGGTTGCCTAGTCTGCCTTTATTATGAAAATATATTTTTAATTGTAAACAGCTATAAAACACCAAACCACTCCATAAATAATAAGTTATTTATTACATATCAATTTCAAGATAATGTTAAATGGGCTGGAGAAGACCTTTCATTTCCCTTATTTGGTTTTAAATTTCATAACAAATGAAATGTCTGGATTGGTTGCTAGGTGGGTTCCACTTTATAAGTACCAAAACAATCACACATATCAAATATACATCAATCAACAATACACGAGTGACTTATTACTACACATGTATATTTGATAAATCACGGATTGTGATCTCGACGAAACCGAAATTGGCGCCAGGTCAATATCCGACTCAAGAAATCACCTCAATGCCATTGAACGTAGACGACAAAGGACCGAGAATAGATTTGTGCTCGCGCGTGCCTTTTGTTAAAAATATCTCTGAGTAACAACAATTTACATGTTTCGCACTGAACAGCTGATTCTAAGAGCTAAAGAACTGATAATAAAGGCTTACACTGTCATGTTTCCAGCTCCACGGACGACAATAGGATCAGGGACTAATGTAACATGTGTCTCCTCTATATTCTCCTCACTTTCCGTCTCGTCTGGATAAATTGCATCAAAATCTGCCATTTTACTTAATCACTAACTATCTAACAAATTACTATAATTATTATAAACACATAACAAAGCTGTTTGTTAGATTTTACACATTCATGGAAAAGAAAAGTGACGTTTCCATTTCATAAACAGACGTCAGC
Organism: Leucinodes orbonalis; assembly: GCA_019425675.1. Classification (NCBI taxonomy): domain Eukaryota; kingdom Metazoa; phylum Arthropoda; class Insecta; order Lepidoptera; family Crambidae; genus Leucinodes; species Leucinodes orbonalis. The sequence continues at coordinate 79,276 of PQWD01006399.1, read as the reverse complement.
AGTGTTACCAGATTTCAGTAAATATATCCCACATTATATCATATTAATATTATTGTGCATAAAAATTAGGTGAAACAAGACATTTTATTATATTTTGCCCATAAAATACGTATAAGAGTTAAAATAAGGTTGCTAATTTTGACTCGTGGTTATAACCAGTATACTGAATTCGCAGTTATGTATATATTCTTTTGTGAGCTTTCTGTCATACCTGAAATTTTCCCACTAAAATGGTAACGAACGAGCGTGTCGCCTTTATAAATTTCATGTAGTACTGTTGTGAACGTGCAGATGGCGCTAATTGCATAATTTTCTATGTACATTTTAAGTATATTTATGTATACTAAAATATCGCTCTTGGTTCTGTTGCTAGCAATTTTCGTTTCCATTCAATTTACAGTGGCTCTCCACAGTAGGTATACCTAACTTAAAAAAGAAATGAAATACCATCACAAACTTTTGTTTATCTACTAAGATACTGAATTAATCCCATCCATTGACTAACTCTGCATTTCAATCAAATGTAGAATTTGCGTTTATCTTTGATTTGAACCGACATTTTTACTTGCTGAGTAAATGTTCCAACCAACTGAATCATGGAATACGTTTACACCCTTAGCTCTACTCGACTAGAAATCCCATTCAAAGATTAATCGGGTTAATTTACAAATCAAAAGCATTACAGAGCTAAGCAAAATATCACTGCACCCTTTTTTTAATAAATAAGTATTTACTGACATTCACACAGCGCCATCTAGCTGCAAACTAAGCATTAACCCGAACATAAGCCTGTAATATGGGTTCCAATTGTTCTAAACAACGGATAAACATACTTATACATTATTTTGTAAATACGTTGATATTAAACATATAAAACACCCAGAACCCACCTAATAATACAAACAGAGAACGTCTCAACCATTACACCAGATAGGTCGTCACATTCAATTATAAAGTCCATTCAAAGTATGGACTTTATAATTGAAGAATTCGGCGTCGAAGTAATTATTTAGGTTCTATCGACATACTGCGTCGTTATACTTTATTATAATATTACTTTATTACTTATTCTAAAATAAATCTTACTCTGCCAATAAAAATCCCGTCAAAATCGTTCGAGCCATTTCAGAGATTAGCCGGAACAAAAATGTCATTTTGGTGTATATGCATGAATTAAAAAACGGTTATTTCCATATTACGAACAGTCACTGCAATTTTATTTATGGCTATGTATCTATAGATTCAACAATAAAAAGTGGCTTACGTAAATGTTTTATTTGTTATTCATATGTAGCAAACGTTCATAATATTAAGTTTAATTATACCGTAAAAGGGCAGGGCTATTCTGAATTATCTACGAATGTTGCGGGACCACTATCACATACGCAACGCTGATAAGCGCAGCTGTGACCCAAAAACTTGTCACACACGGACTTAGGTGCTCGTGTGGTCTAAGACCTAAGTACATTAAGGTCAGATTTGAATAAAATGGTAGATATAGTATTAAACGAGACGTGGGCACACCGGTCACCGGCTAGAGCTTTAAAGTTTTACTCGATATCTAGTTCGACTCTTATACAGCGAGGTTTTTACTTTATTATACGAGTAGATTATAAAAAGAACGATGAAATATGTTAGACTTCTATATTTTGATCATACATTAACATAATCTATAACTTAATGAAAGTTGAAAGTACCTACGTATTTATACTGTCGAGATACTGTTTAATATCGATATGTTATGTATGTTATCTTTAAAATGTTACTATGACTCTTATTTTTGATGGAATTAAAATCATCTTTTTATAGCATACCAAACGGCCTTTAAGGAGTCATTTATATATTTATTAATGAAGTCCCCTATTTTTGATAGATACATAAATATTGTCGATTTTCAGTATGCTTAGCCATGATAATAATGTGAATATCAGTAGTAAATACTTCCATAGACATTTGAACACATTATAATATCTTCCTGGAGTGCTCACATTTAGTAGGTACCTTATAAATTTTCTTTTGTGTCTGGAAAGCGGTCGGTCAAATGGTGATACAACACCAAAAGCTATTTGTAAGTAGTTGGATTAACAACCGTTATTTACATACATATTATTATAGATAGAAAACACCCAGACCAATACAAACAGACATGATCATGCACACAAATGTTTGTATTGCTCGGGGATCGAACCTGGAAACCTTCGTGTAATAGCCGACGTCTTAACCATTACACCAGATCGGTTGTCAATAGCTCAGCATAGCTTGGTTAGATATTACCGTAATTCAACTGGCGGGCCCAAATGCGGATTGGTGGGTGTCAAGAAGTACCATCCTATGATTGTAGCTGGGACCGTCCACCTTACGTGCCCTTCGTAGCATGAAATCATCTTTTTTTTCATACAATCAAACGATTTAGCATGCAATGTCCCAGCAAGACAAAAGGCCGAAATACTTACGGAGTGTCCCCAAAGATATTATCTGTAGTCTTTCAGAGATAAATATGAATTTTACTTTGCTTCTATGTAAACAGATCCTAAGATTTCTAATCGATTAAACTACCTATATATCATAAAATAGTATCGTAAAGGGTATAGGGCCGGCCGTGACAGCTCTATGTTTTTCTAATGCGGGTGCATTATGAAGCCAAATGATCTGCACACGCGTATAAAAGCACGCCATACGCACCCCTCGGCACTCACAGCACTTTGGAGCGCCTAACATACTCAACATGAAGGTACGTTATTGGTTTTTGACATTTTATTTGTAATAAATCCAGTAGCAACTATTAGCTAACATTAATAAATCATTTAAAGTGATAACCATTTATGAAAGCAGTTATGAATTTTTGTAGGAATTAAAAAAGTCAAGCGTCCCGTGAAGGAAACGGGTCCAGTTTGACACATTTGATATAAAACTAACCAGGATTTTTTTCATTGACTTTCAAAGTAAGTACCCATAGCGTCGGTGGCTCAATACCTATATGTTTTCGTATTTTCGAAAATATATGTACGTTATCCGACGCTCTTAGGGGTGAAGGAAAACATCGTGAGGAAACCTGCACTGGCCTGCGAAGATATTCAAAGGTTATGCGTGAAGTTCTCCAACCCGCACTGGACCCGCGTGGACGACTCAGGCCTAATCACCCTATACGGGTACGCTCGTGCCCCTCGGTTGGGACGTTTAATAAGCTGATGATGATGATGACCCCTACGTGATACATATAGGCATACTGTATTACGACCATAAGTACATCTGCTGAACTAAAACTACTTAAATTTAATATAAGCAGGATACAAAGTCCAGATGAGTTTGGCTTCACTTCCAGTAGTCCTATGTTAAAGCATTACACCCTCACCTCATATAAACTATGCTCAACTGTAAAACTCCTCATATTGCAGGTCATAATTGCGGCTGCTATCCTGGCGGTGTGCAGAGGTGCGGCCGGCGGCGTAGTACCCGTCGGCGTTGGCGTGGCTTCGCCCTACGGCTACGCCAGGCCCTACGGCGTGGCAGCGCCCTTGGCAGTGGCGAGGCCCGCCATCGCCGCGCCCTATGCCCTAGCCAGGCCAGCCATCGCCGCACCCTATGCCCTAGCCAGGCCAGCCATCGCCGCGCCTTACGCCGTTGGACCCGCTGTAGCCAGGGTAGCCGCCCCGGTCGACGAATATGACCCAAACCCCCAGTATTCCTACGCGTATGACATTCAAGATGCTCTTACTGGTGAGTTATTGTCATCTAGCAGCGAAAGTTGTGAAAGAATGTTGAAAATATACATTAAAAAATCAATAAGACTATTCTCGTGGGAGTAGTTTCTTTCTTTCTTCTTACTATGCTTATAAAATTATTGTTTTCTCTAAAGAAATCGACTTACTCATACCTACAAAAAAAAATCGGAACTCTGCAAGGTGGTACGTAATTAAATGGCAACTGGTACCTATGCTTGTGTAATGTACATTTGCAAAAGCAATTGAACCATAAATGCTGTAGCGTACCTATTTGAGAGAGGCCTATGTGAAATCCTATTACGTTTTCATATACTAACTATGAACTGGTTACCTAAGTGCCTTTATTGTGGTATATACCAATGCATTCATTCTTCATACCAGGTGACTCCAAGAGCCAGCAGGAGTCCCGTTCCGGAGATGTCGTCCAGGGCTCGTACTCGCTCGTCGAGCCGGACGGCACACGGCGCGTGGTCGAGTACACCGCTGATCCCCACAACGGTTTTAACGCCGTCGTCCACAAGGAGCCCATTGGCGCCGCCGTCGTCAAGGCAGTGGCCCCTGCTTACATCCACTAGTCCTTTACACGAACCGATGTGGCTGAGGATACAATTACAGGACAAACGTGCCGCAAAGGTTCATTTATAACCATGTATCAAACTGGCAAATTCACACAATCTTCAATTTAAACCTTTGAAGAATAAATTAAAAAATTTCGTGATGTCTATAACACGAAAATATGTATGTGATTGCCTTCTGTTACCAGACTACAATGTTTTTAAGTCTAGCGATCTTGTAATGTGTCCATAGCTCGCTCTATCGATTTACCGCCTAGATGGGTTAAAAGGTTCCGAATTTGATTTGATTAGATTTTGTAATGTTGGCCGGAATTTATTGTTAAAGGTATTTAACGTGTTTTTCTGTTGTTCAATTATTTTTTTAAATAAAATCTTTTAAAAAGTGAATTATATAAAGATACAGGACTATGAATGTCAGTTGAATTGTAAATGTAGGATTAAAGGGGATTTATGTATATTTAGCAGTTGTGGTGTGTCCGGTATTGTAGGAGTGGGTCAATGATTGTAAGTTATGTGTTGGTCTAAATCTGTCTAGGCGTATGTCCCGTGACCTGCTGCATTCTGTTATTATGTTTATGTAACTATTGTTGTTAGTGTTAAAGCTAAGGTAATAAATAAGAGGAATCGAATGTATTTACTTTTATTGACCTGAGTGTAAATCACATTACGTAACTATACCTAAATCTATTCTTGGTATAAGTAAACATATTATATTTCTATAAAGCTCCAAAAAATATCATACAAAGAGTTAGGGAGTTTTGGTAAGTATGATTACCAAACTTTTGTTTAGAATAAAACTTTATAACGTCTATCAAGTTCTTAAATTTTTCATATCAGAAAAAAAAACAAAATTGCAATTATAAGACACTACAAACAAAAGGATATTTAATTGTTGATTTAAATGTTGATTACCTGAAACTTCTTTCATTATTTTATCCTTTGACCGCTAATGACGCCTTTAGTCGACAATAATAAATTTTCTATTGTGTCCGTTCAATGGGTTAATATCGATAGCAAGAGAAAAACGTATGTTTGCTTTTTTACAAAGTTTTTCATATACAGGTACAAAGAAATTCAAACGAACAGTCTACTTCAAAATGTTGTAGTTTCTTTTGAGTATAATAAAGAAATTTTAGATTATAAGACACGATACATACAACTTTCGCTTAGTAGTGACTTGTGAAAGTATCAAAATTTCTATTTTTATTATGTATTTCGCTTCATCCAACAGCTATAATTCAAATGTGAAAACATTTTAATTTAAAACTAAAAAGTGCATTATAATCATCACAATTGTAGCCTAATACGTCAACTGCTGAACGAAGACTTCTTCTGATGGCTGCACGCAAATAGTGCACAGTAACTGGCAATATCCGACTTTCTCACAGTCTTAAAGCCGGAAAAGTCAATTTGAATTTTATTTAAAACAGTAGTTATTGTCACCAAGAAAGTTTAAAGTTACTTAAAAAAATAAAAACTTCCTCCAACCGCTCAATACATTGTCCTTGGCATAAATACTCGAAGAAGTTGTACGATAAAATCCTTGGTATATACTCTTATTTTTGCTCGTTAAGTAGGACACGTTAGTGCAGGTCGTAAACGACAGATATATGAGAGCAGCATTGAATCAGACTTAACTGTCTTGATACTGCACACTGCATGAGGGCAAGGAAACCTCTCACATGATACTTAGGGTTGGCACTGAGAAATAATAAAAATATTTTCTCGTGGTGTATATTGCCGAATTACTAAAGGGGCTCCGGCGAAACGCAACACATTCTTACTTGTTGGAGATAGTGGGACAGTTTGTAGTTTTAAAGCTCTCAACATGATGAAACTTTTTTTTTATAAAATAGGGAGGCAAACGAGTATGCGGCTAACCTGATGGAAAGTGTCACCGCCGCCCATGGACATTTGCAACAACTGAGGTCACAGGGATGATATAAGAATACACTCTCTTTTTGAAGGACGCCAGTCGTATCGTTCCAGAAATCCATTTCCCTAAAATAGGGGGTGGAAGTTTGTATATAGCATTCCGTATTTTCAAGGTAGATATATAAAAAAAATGTATAAGTATGGTCTATTTTGTCAGTAATAAAATATCGTGCATGACTTTATTTAGAAATCTGCCCTCATCTCCTTAAAAAAGGTGGTAAAACTTGATATGGGATTTCTTGCAGTTTTTAAAGTAAGAAACTAATAATCTAGTATTAAAATAATATTCTGTTACGAGTTCTATTTTGTTTTCTAAGCAAGGAACGGGGACTCATGTTACCCCCAATAAAAAGCGAGCGTAGCCACGGGTAGAAGCTAGTAATTTATACAATAAATTTTCTTCAACAAATAAGTTATTTCAAATTATAAAAAATATTTAAGATTGATATCTAAACTATGAATTTGAGGGAAGCTTCTGTGATGAGATGGAGCAGTATTTTCTTAGTACCTGCTTGTTTAGAAAAATAGTAAAAATTATAGTGCTGCCTAGAAATTCACTTAAGTACGATGTGTCTTGGTATAACTCTGTATGAGTCAAGGCTTGATAGTGTGGCGGTTTGCATGTTCACGAACAATGTCTGTATAACACCCCAACTGAAGTAACTATCTATAGCAATTACTCACCAGGGCTTCCCTGAAAAACAGCGACCTTGCATGCTTATAGTGTGCCAGGTCTAATGCTGAGGGCAGTTCTCTGTTCCTTACTGTTGAAAATATTTTATTGTGTGTGCCAAAAAAATATATTTTTCTTTCAATGGTGGATCATCTGATGGGTTGCCGATAAATTATAATCATCCATGCGGTAAGTGATCTGAGCCGCTCAACCTTGATCGCTGTAACAGGTTACGACCGTATGTCTCCATAGTCTATGTAGCTGTATGGAAAGACCTGTGCTATGTATTGGGACGTTATTGGCTAGTTGATTGATTTATATGGGATTGGGTTATTCTAGTTGTCTCAAAAAAAATAAGCCGTAGTCGAGGCGCCCCTGCACGGCCGCACCCAGCCATTATTCGCAGACTGCGCGCGCACTTCTCGGGGACAGACTCCCCGCGTATGACAACATTTAAGGTAGTCAGAAATTATGTAGACACTTTAATTTAATTGGATTCTGTACCATAGTCAAAATTTTTTTTCTTATATTTTATTGCCTCCATGGCTCCATAGGAAACATATTTGTATGGCAATTTAATATATATTTCTAATAATAGTTTTTATTTATTTCAAAAGAAACATATTACATACACACACAAGCCGAAAGGCTTATACAACTTAAGAATTATCTTTATAAAAAAGAAAAGAAATAATGTTATTATATAAATAGCAATATTATATTGTGGAAATTATTTAAGTGGAACATTAAGGACCAATTTTTCAGTCGCGGCCCCTGCACTAGACTTTCACCTGGAACACAGGAACCCGTACAGTTACATAATTGCTTTGGCAATGGCTGATCCGGTAAACAATCAAATCTGTTGAAGGGAAAGCAACATGATAAATAGACATGTTTATGTATACAAATGTTTGTACTGCATGAGAATCGAACCTGAGACCCTTAGTGTAGTAACCATTATAGAACATCAAAGTTACAAATTAAAACTTTTATTTTTTATTTCTTTATCCCCAACACTATATTGTATGAATGTTACATACGGGTTGTTTCTTAATCTAGACCAGTGATAAAAATTAGCGCCCACACTGCCTTATACCATCTAAACACAAATACACCAATACATATACCATATGAAACAGCATATACCCTTAATTGATGTCTAGGAGCTTGAGACAAACATATGAAATATTTAAATGGCCAAGGTTCACAGGTCCTTTCTATTCGTCAAGTACGGTTATGTGTAGGTATGAAAACTACATTTAAGAGATGAACAAATACGGACTCGTTTATTTAAAATAGAAAAAAAATAACTCTTAAAAGTGAAAATTCTATAGATTAACATACAAAAATTAAGTTTGCGAGAAAAGACATCAACGCGCGCTTAATTATTAATGAATTTCCGTAGTACATAATTTTACTTTGGTTTCAAAAAAAGATTTTTACGTTAAATGTAAATAAGAGTATAAAGTAAGTTGGATTGATAAGTATTTAGTTTTGTTTTGGATCCTATTAGGGTTGAATTAACATACATATTACATATATTTGTATGATCCTTTAATGAATTGCAATTTGGTCGTTAAAAATTAAATTTCATTTGAAAAAATAGATTGAGTAATTAAATTAAATTTCATTTGTAAAAACATCACCTAATTGAGTACCAAACTAAATTATAAAGATAATATTACTTCCCAAACAACAAAACCTAACGTCTAAGTTTTATTACGAAAAAATGTTTCCTTAATAGTTCAAAATTATTAATTTGCCAAAACGGAAAACTACAATTTAAACTTAACTGTCTTATTAACTATACCACAAAATAGGTTTTGTTTCAAACTAATAAAAGATTTGAGAGGCTTTTAACAAAATCGCTTCCACATTGCTTAACCTTGCGATGATGTTGTGTAAGTCGCTCAACACAAAGCTCATGAGGACGTGACTAATGCATATAATGCGCTAAGTAGCACACTGCACTTCACGATTCAATTTATTGTTAATAGAAACAATATGGAATTTATTGACTAACATATGGTCACATGTTTATCTTTATGAATGCTGTTTTCTTAAAGACGATTTGTAAAGACCTGGCTTGAATCGTTTGGTTTATTTTTAAATAAAATATACCTATAAAATACTGTCACACACTGACCACACAATCATCTGTATGTCATAAAATACAGATGATTGTGTGGTCACTCTTTATCTCTCTTCAACCTATCGTAGTCCACTGCTGGACACAGGTCTCCACAATTTCGCGCCAGATATCCCGTTCCTCCACTTTCCTCGTCCAGCCTCCACCAGCGGCTTTTCGCAAGTCGTTGGCCCATCGGGCTAGGGGGCGTCCTACGCTACGCTTGCCAAAACGACGTCTCCACTCCAGAACTCGTCTGCTCCAACGGCGATCGGTTCTGCGACATACGTGACCACCCTTTATACAAGTCCCTTTATATCATCTTCTTTATTTTTGCCTCATACTCTTTCACCTGTAGGTGAACCATGTTTTGAACATTCGTCGAGTGGATAAGGTTTTCGGAGGCCCAAAACGTGTGATTTTTTGAGAGCGTGAAGACTGTATTTTGGATACTAAACAACGGATAAACATACCAATATAATTTTTTTTTATGAATACATACATAATATACATAGAAAGCACCCAGACCATTACAAACGGACATGTACATGCACGCAAATGTTTGTACTGCCCGGGGATTTTGCACCACATGGGTCGTTAAATTATTACTAAAAATCAGATAAATTATAACCTAAACTAGAGGCCTTCATAATTATGCAATAAAATAATATAATAAATGGTAGCTTCTGCTCTTCTTTTAATTTTTTAATGTTATATAGTGATTAGGACGGTCAGTTCGTTCACCGACGGTAAGTGACGCGCCTGGCCATAACAGAGCAGTATTGAGGAAAAACAGTCATTGTATAAAGTATATATTATTATATAAATATCCTTTTTCTATTTTGCCCTAAGTTAGAGCAAGTGTTTTTAAGACGTAGTCACTGTCCCTACAAGGCCATATTATCTCAGGCAGGTTTCTGTAAGTAATTAAAGAATTGCATTATAATGCTCTATAGAGTAGTACCGGATCACGATCCGCCGCGTTCATTGGTTTATTATGTAAGTATCGGATGGTCGCCTGAACCTTTTTCATTATGTGGCAGGATGCATCACGAGTAAGTAAGGTTTTTTTAAATATCATAAAGTTAACGTGACACCCACTTTGCATAAACCAGCCCATCTCAACATATTGTTTATTAGTAGCCAATAACTCAATATTGTTATGTCCTACGCCCATTACTCAAGCCAATAGGTTTATATCATTAATTTCCGCTTGCTCTCTTGCGGAAGTACATAGGGACATAGCTCTGGTATTTCATAGTTATCTATTATCCGGGACTGCGGGGAATAGATGAATTAGTATCAACCTTTCACCTAGTAAGGTTAACTTCTTTCCCATTAGCCGTATTCTAAGACTCCTTATCCCCTCACTAACAATAACATTCATACTAAACTACCTAAAAACAATTCTTCGGCAAATTTTAAGTCGGGACCGCTTTCATTTGACCTCCATAACAAAGTTCAGGCTATAATATCAAATGTCAATGCATTATGATTGACAATACGATTATGATAATTTCTCATAGGCGTAGACTGAGACAGATGCAAATTTGGATACCGAGAGTTAATTTTTTGACGTCGAAAGTACCTATAAAACCTATGAGTATAAGTATATATAAGATAATTAATTACTAAAAACCATGATTTATTCATATAGGTTATATTAAAAATAGAACATTATGAAAATCTCAAAAGAACCTTCGTGTTTTAATTTTTTTATGGCAGATAAAATAAACTTAAAATATTAGACATGAATGCATGCCGTGACAATACACAGCTGGTCATCAAAAAGCCTTTAGCCTGTTTAGATCTGGCAGTCTTCTACTGACTTTTTTTCTAAACCTATTGATTTAGCTTGCTCCAGAAATTTATGATTGACATTTTATGAATCCATGAGGCACTTAAGGAATCACAAATTTTGAGGGCTGGTATTAATCAACAACCAGCACTAAAACTATTAGATTTTTAGCAATATTATAGTAGATAACTAATTACTTGTACCTGAAGATAATGTCAATGTACTTAACATGAAATGCAATTTCGCAATGCCCCCTAAAGGTGGCGCTCACAACTAAGACAAAGTTCAGTGATCGCGCCGCAATAAAGTGCATTTAGCCGCTTAATTGTGGCAAATAAATGTAAGTGCGACAATTGGCTGCGCTAAGCGATCGAACCCACCTCTCCTATATATACGAGCGCAGCCGAGCTAAGTGAACTATTTACTCCGAATCCTATTGTCGAGCTGGTGCAATGTTTAGGGTAAATCATTTCATATTCTAAATTTCTATTTAAAATTTCTTATTAAAGTGTTTTTTTTAATAAGTGTAACGATTCCCTAGACTCTACATTTGTATTTTTATTTCAAGTCTTTGAGATAGTTTCGATTATAATTGAGAATTATCGAAAAGTGTTATTTTGTTAGAATAGTATTCATATTATTTGTATTGTAAACAATGACCTACTTCTCGCTCAAACTAGTTTTGTCCTTTTAAACCCAAGAATGTGCACACGCATTTTTACTTTTCTTAACGGAAGCTTTTTATTTGCAGGTAATACTTCTGATATGGATCGTGCCAACCTCGCTTGGCATTATAGTGAAGGATCCACCGCCATCTGGGTTGGAGTACAAATACTCATACAATATTGACGACCCCTCGACAGGTGACAGTAAAAGCCAGCACGAAGTGAGACACGGAGACGTAGTGTCAGGATCGTATACGGTTGTTGATCCAGATGGAACGAGGCGGACTGTGGATTACACTGCTGATTCGAAAAAAGGCTTCAATGCAGTTGTTCGTACGGAACCCGCAGTCCAGGCGGACGCTCCTCTGAAGAACAACATAGACTTAAGTACTCTTACAGCGCAAGGTAAAGCAATTTATCAAGCAGTGCCTCAACCGCAGCAGTTTAATACTCCAAATAATATAGTGCAAAATGAGGTGGCTCAAGAGCCCATGCATTATGTATCTCCGTACGAGCAAGAGCCTCGATTTGTGTATTTCACTCCATCCAACGAAATAGCACCTGAGGACAACTCTTTTGCCCACGGACAGTACTTCATACCTGCGCAGACACAGTAAGCTCATGTGTTATTCCGTAAGCAATTGTGATATTATACTAAGTTCAAAAGTCGGATTACTAGGAATACTAACATCTTGTAAAGTGTACCTGTTTTTAATTAATTCTTATGCGTTTTTATTCATTTGTATTAAACTAGTTTTTATTTTTATGTGGGTTTTATTCTGTTGCAATTTACCTTTATCTTGTGCATTTAAACAAGCCAATTGACTTATTTTATGTTTATTTCTTTGTTCGCAATTACAAAACACCAAGTCATTGACAAAAACTGGACTTTTACTAACAATTTCTTATAACAGATTAGGATTAAAAGTTGCAATGTATGTTGTTATAACGGGTTTACTGAGTATTTAATGGGCAAATATTTAATAAAACTAATGTTTTATGGGCAATTATAATTTATCTTTATATTTTAGGTATGAATCTGTTATATTTAAAAGAAATGTATAAATCAAAATAACCCCACAAGGACTGCCGCCATTAGCTACTACATATTTAATGCAAGAGATCCTCAGGTAAAATAATGACAAAATAGGTGTTTACTTATATTTAAAACTATTTTCACGACATAGATCACATAACGGTTATATTTTTTATAGAAATGTATTTAAAACCACCTACAAGTACATTAAATTACCCCAATATAAATAATGACTAAATCTCTAGTCAATAAAATCAGTCAAAAATATTTATAAGTGTAATTAAATAGCGCCGTCTCGCCCCAAGTTAAACGTGAAGCCAGTAGTATGGGTACTAAACAACGAATAAACATACTTAAATACTTTTTTTTTTTGGAAATTTATACATATTAAATGAAAAATGAATGAAATAAAACATAGAAAACAAAAACACCCAGACCAATTCAAACAAACATAATATGTTCACGCACACAAATGCACTGCTCGGAGATTGAAAATTGATTGGTGTAATAGCCGACGTCTCAACCATTACACCAAATGGGTCGTCAAATAAGTTATACGAGTAATACTGGCGACATAAAAGACTATATACTTTTTAACTTAGGGTTTGTTATAAGATGTAATAAGAGTTGGCACCGCTTGCTGTCCCAGTTCCCACGCAGCACACTGGATCGAAACTTTATATTTTGAGTTTTTATCCTAAACTTTATATTTTGAGACCAAAAATAGTTAAATAACTGCTAAGTAGCGTGTGATCCCGCTTTGAAACTTTATTTTTCTTATACCTTGTCTTATTTACTATCATTTCATGCTATCAGCATGTTCATAAAGTTGCAACTCTGCCAAATAACTGGATCAAAACAAAATGAAAAAATACGTAGGGTGAAAAGCTTCTAATTTTATTTCAGTAAACACTTTTAAGTTAAATTTGATATGGAATAGTAAGTAAAAGCACGTAGTAATAAACATTATAATTTAACAACTAAGAAAAACACATTAAAAACGTTCCAAAATACATTCAATTGGGTAATTTAAATTAACAATTTCAAAAGGTGGAATTATTAATTTCAAGTTGTTTGTTTAGTGGATCTTATTAATTTATTACTTTTACTTTACTTAATTATATAGTATATGATTTGATAAATGTTATTTAAAAATTAACTTACTTAATTTATTTCTAAAAATTTTTATAAAGATTTAATTTAAGTATTTGTTAAATCACCCCGAAGACCTAGAAAAAGTAAGGAAATGTTTAAATACAAGTGAAGTGAAAACTAGTACATATGCACCCGATAAAGCACTATCTTTATTAGTTTAAATTAAATTAGGTAAGTGGCAATGGTGGCAGCAAAAAAGTCACACTTCAAAAGAGTACTATGCAGCAAGTGTTTAAGAAGGAATGCAATTTGCCTATAGATGTAGTCAAGCAAGTAGTAGGCACAGCTAATAATGGCAATACTGTAGGAAGATTTTTCAGAGATGCAGACACAACAGCCCGCATAGCAGGAATGCATAGGGATTTAATAGAAGAGTTTCACGTGATTCTTCAGTCTGTTGCATCTGGAGAACGCGTAGTTCCTTTCCAAGTTTTCCAAATTCTGTAGAGATACTGCAGAATTGTATATTTATTTATATCCCTGGTATTATATGCCTTCCAGTATGTATACAAATATTTTTGACACATGAGAGTGACATAATAAGGAAGTTTGGTGCCATACCTATAGGTAAACTATTTGAAGAGGCAGCCCTATTCAACCTATCGCAGTCCACTGCTGAACATTTTGTCAACAGGTCTCCTTCATTTTGCGCCAGATATCCCGGTGAAGAGGCAGTGGAAGCTTGCAATAAAGATTTTCGGAAAAATAGAGAGAGTCATTCTAGAAATGAAGGTATTTTACATAATCTTATTTTGTCTTCTGATCCAAAAATTAACAAGACTCAGACCTCGAAATGTGCAAAAAAATTATAGAATGATTCCTCTCCAAAAGTTAAAGAGTTTCCGCTCAGTTTTCCCACAGAACCGATATAGATTTTATTGATGTAGATAATTTACAAGAAAGTCATAGCGATAGTGAATAAGATTTTTGTGGTTAGTATGTATCTTTAATTATAATTTAGTTTAAATGTATATAAAAATATGCAGTCCTTGCAGTCCTCTTAACCTACGGGGCATTGAAAATGATCTTTGGTATATTACTCCTCCTTTTAACTATGAAAACTGCAAGGACTGTAATATTTTTTTATTTTTTGATGGCGAATAGCCGAATTGTGGCAATTTTCATGGAAAATAATCCCAAAAAATTAAAAAAAAAAAATTTACCCCTAAAATCTACCATTTTCGATAATTTTAGAATTTGTGAAAAAAGTATCAATCGAATTGTCAAAATTTTAACACCATACGATGCGCCATCAAACTCTAGATCTCACGATACTAAATAGTCCTGGCTAACTTGCATATTTTTGGAGATATTGCGAAATTGATGCGAACCCAGAATGCAATGTCAACATCTTCAATTTCAAAACATTTTATAAATTAATTAAGTAAACTTTTTTATTAAAATTTCACAAAATATATTCTCTATAATTAAGTAAAGTATAAGTTAATTAATTACGAAGATTCACTAAACAAACAACTTGAAATTCATAATTCCACCTTTTGAAATTGTTAATTTAAACTACCCAATGTAATGTATTTTGGAACGTTTTTAATGTATTTTCCTTAGTTGTTAAGTAATAATGTTTATTACTACGTGCTTTCACTTCACTTGTATTTAAACATTTCTTTACTTTTTCTAGGTCTTCGGGGTGATTTAACAAATGCTTAAATTAAATGTATATAAAAATTTTTAGAAATAAATTTAGTAAGTTAATTTTTAAATAACATTTAACAAATCATATACTATATAATTAATTAAAGTAAAAGTAATAAATTAATAAGATTCACTAAACAAACAACTTGAAATTAATAATTTCACCTTTTGAAATTGTTAATTTAAATTACCCAATTTAATTTATTTTGGAACGTTTTTTAATGTATTTTTCTTAGTTGTTAAGTAATAATGTTTATTACTACGTGCTTTTACTTACTATTCCATATCAAATTTAACTTAAAAGTATTGACTGAAATAAAATTAGAAGCTTTTCACCCTACGTATTTTTTCATTTCTTTTGATCCAGTTATTTGGCAGAGTTGCAACTTTATGAACATGCTGATAGCATGAAATGATAGTAAATAAGACAAGGTATAAGAAAAATAAAGTTTCAAAGCGGGGTCACACGGTACTTGGCAGTTATTTAACTATTTTTGGTCCGCTCCATACAAAAAAAATACAAAATAAAATTTTCTACTCAAAATATAAAGTTTAGGAAAAAATACCTCAGAACAATTATTATTTAGGTTGATGAGTTCTATCTAGCAACATAAAGAAAAAAGCAAAAAAACGAAGTTGACCCCTAAGACACTAAAATTAGTTTCGATCCAGTGTGCGCAGCCTTGAATCGTCGCGAACCGGAACCCAGTGTTTTATGGCTTATTACGTTACTTACACCATGTTTTTACTATTCTTTTTATAGTAATTCAATACCATCATAGCAGTGTTACCAAACTATCAATAGTCAATAATATAGACATAACTATCGATAGTATCGGCTTTTTAAACTACAAAAACTATCGATAGCTGTGGCGTGCACTCCATATATACAAATAAACAGTGCGTCCAGTCAACCCAGAAAATCACCAACATATTAAATGATTCCCACTTACTCACTCATTTTCCTCTATAGATTTGAAACCATACGCGAGCTGCAGTGCTGTCATCAACAGTACTTAATTTGACAAAAACATGGACGTAATGATACATCGTCCTATGGCAAAAATGTAAATTATTTATTGTTTTTGCGATTAGTATCGATTGTGGCAATACATACTATTGATAATGATACGTTAACTATCGATAGTGCAATACTATCGATAGTGCAAGACTATCGATAGCTTGTGTAATTTACACAGCCGATACTATCGATACTTATGTCTATATTGAGCTACTATAATATCGATATTATTACAGTGTACCAATACTATTGCGCTAAACTAAACTATCGATAATATTGATACTATTGATAGATGGACTATCGAGTCGCAACACGTCAAAGTAACTCAATTCCGAAAGATTCTTAGGATATTCGTGTTTATGTATGTAAGGAATTACCGATCGTAATGGTTGATCTTTGGACGTTCGAACGAGTAATTTGATTGAGTTCTTTTTCGATGGTTCTGAAGGCACACCGGTCTATGAAGCCGACCATGGTATCTTAGATGTGAGTTATTAGCATCTACGATATCGTTTTGGACATCGGGTCTGGCTCGGTTACAGCATAATTCTTCTATAGTCATGTTGTGTAACGGCCTGCTTTAGTTTGAGGTTTTTAATGCTGATTAGAAATTTGAAAAGAAATTGGACCACGGAACTTTCAATCTGCCCATAGTAAAGACCCATGGTCCAACTATTTTTTTATACGTCCATGGTTAAAGGGCTTTGCTGTCTCTCTTTCTTTTTTGTATTGCTCTTATTAAAGTTAACACTTAAATCATTATCGCGTAGCCATGCGATTACCTTTGCCAGAACGTCATTTATCGTAATTTCCCATTTTGTTACGACATCTCCTTTCACTAAGTCTTTCACTAAGGTATCGTTTGATTTTAAAAAGACCATAACCGATATCGTCCGCAAAGAGTACTTTTGTGATATGGAGAGAGGAAGATCATTCACTCATTCATTTTGAATTTTGAATACATTAAAAATTAAAGTGGACTGAGACATTTTTCCGTCACCCATCCAATGATCGACCATTACGATAGTTGCTTTAGTTGCGTATTCTTCAATCGATAGCGTTAGACTAGCCTAGCGCTAGAGATGGTAAAATAGACATGTAAGAAATAAAAGAAGAATATATCTTTAAAAACTGTTATACTAATACTATGAAGACATGTCACAGCGGAGCAACCGGGCACAGTTCGAACCAGTATCCGCAGCCGCAGCGTTTAGGCACACCTTGGTGCAGCCACATGTACTCGAGGTGCATCACGTGATCGTTACACTGGCAGCACATGAGCCGCGACGGGTTCGAGCTCGGGATTAGGTTTGGCCGCTCACGGGTGCCCGGACCTGGGAAAACAGAATATAAATATACATGGTGAAATTGAGAAAAAAGACAATTTGTTTTCATAAGAACCCATCGTGATTCAAAGTACATCTCCCAAATATGAGGCAAATCTATTGATACAAACGTCAAACATTTTTAAACCGATGTAATACACTTTGCGATAAATCAATAATACATAATTTAAAAAAAATACTTAAAGAATTAATTATTAAAATATGTAGAGCGACAGAGTACAAGCTATAATAATATATTGTAGGTATTGTACACATGTAGGTATGCCACACGTTATAATTGTCTAATCGAAATATACCAATACTGGAGCTGGTACAATGCCTCACTAGCCCAGCTAATATATCGAACAATACTGCTTCCCTAATACAGAAGTCTGATCAGTCTGTTTAGTTATAAGGTTGATCGTAGCCCTAGCTGATGTTAGCCGCAGATGTCACATTGACGACCCCTTTGGTTCTGCGGTTGAGAGGTCGACTGCAACACCAAGGGTTCCAGGTTCGATCCCTGGGCAACACAAACATTTGTGTGCATTAACATGTCTGTTATTAATGGTCTGGGTGTTTTCTATGTATAATATATATGTATTCATAAAAACAATTTATATCACTATGTTTATCCGTTGTTTAGTTCCCATACCATACTACAGGCTTCAAACTTGGAGCTAGATAGCGCTGTGTGAATATCAGTGGATATTTATTTATATTTATTATTAATGGTATTCCCTTCTCAAACCTTGCTGAGAGGGCTACGCAATTTTTACTACCACAAATAAGCAAACTTGCCTCTTTTGATTGGCATTATACGGAAAGGATCGCAATCCCCTGCAAGGTGCGCGAGTAGTTCCCGCTTCTCTATGCCAGTCACGTGGTCCAGAGGGTCGTGGAAAACGCCGTAGAGGCGACAGCCTGCGCGTCTCAACCCGGGAAGCAACCGGCTCACTAACATTTAAAGATTTAAAGTGGTCGCGATGCTGAAACAAGGAGATCTGTCATAGAGCTGGGACTTAGTCCCGCAACTGATATAAAAAAGTGTTTTTATTGCATTTTCCTGCTTTACACTCGAGTGGTTTTGGCGTATGTAATCAGACATGTTTCAATTACGAGTATCATCACTCCCAAGCGTGTTTCATAAATTACTTGTGGTCGGCGCAGTAGTTTCTTCCAAACCTGCCAATCATTCGTAATTTTATTCAAAATCATATCTTCCTTAACTCATTTCATTTACATCTCCTTAAGTTTATCTCTTCGCATCCGTCCCTCATCATCCATAGTCATCACTCGTCTGGTTACGTGAATCCTCCTTCTACATGAAGGTAATTATGACCGCAATATAATGTCTAAGTGAATTGCAATACGTTAATAGTAGCAGCGTATGATAACACTATAGGTACGTTAGGCTGTAGCAAGTGCTATCTATAGTTGAGTCGTGTAGATCTGGGTTACCTTCTTCAAACGAACGCAATTATATAAATTATCTAAGTTCAACCAACATGTAAATATTTGGGGGACGACCCATTTCGTGTAATGGTTGAAGTGTCAGCTACTACACCAAGGGTTCCGGGCTGGATCCCCGGTCAGTACAAACATTTGTGTACATGAACATGTCTGGGTCTGGGTGTTTTCTATGTATAATATGTATGTATTTACAAAAAGAAGTATATAAGTATGTTCATCCGTTGTTTAGTACCCATACTACAGGCTTCACGCATAACTTGGGGCTAGACCGCACTGTGTGAATGTCAGTAGATATTTATTTAAAAAACTCAAAGAGTATATTAAATAAAACTTACCAAACTAAAAATTGGTGTTTCACCAATTACACTTTTATTATAAAATTTTTGACTCTTTAATGACACTATGCGTTGCGTCAGATGCAATTATGTCAAATAGATTGACGTTCAATATTTAAAACTAACATTAAAATCTTTAAAAAAACAATAAAATTAAAGTTTTACAGGCATTGATCCCCGAGATTGATCCTCAGATTCCTCCTTTTCTTGATGACTGAATTAGGCATAATACCAATAATATTTTCGCCGTTGTGCATTAAGTTAAAGGCGGGTATTGATATGTCTGATTTAAAAAATATTCAGAATCGCCATAACAAATATGTAAAACATGAATATCTCTAATTGTTATTGACATATCGGCCTATTTAGTAGTCCAAAACATAAGTTTCGTCAGTTGACTGCTTTGCGTCGTCGCAAGGACGCGTCACCAAAGAAAGCAGCCTCGCATTATAATGCAAGTGATCTTTGTGCTCGAGATCAATCATAACCAGCCTGTTCTTATT
This sequence comes from Leucinodes orbonalis, assembly GCA_019425675.1. Lineage (NCBI taxonomy): Eukaryota > Metazoa > Arthropoda > Insecta > Lepidoptera > Crambidae > Leucinodes > Leucinodes orbonalis. Next base: position 59,279 of record PQWD01006399.1, on the reverse strand, counting down.
TCAATGCAACACGACCCGTTTCGGAAGGTTCTTGATCCTTTGAGAGCTTATTGAATGGCGTAACATTCAAAACAACCGGTTTGTAAGTTCTCGTACTCACGCTCAAGACATAATGCAATGCCTCGGGCTGTAGGGAGGCATATAAAAAGTCCGACGAATACAATTAAGGCACATTCAACTTGAGTTCTTCTCATTGTGAAGTCACTGTCATTCTTCTAACAATGGCTTTTAAGGTTGGTAAAGAATTTGGTTTCGTTGCAAGGATCAAGCTTTTTTCCTATTAAATTATTGAAGCCAAGTATTATTTTTGCAATATATATTTATAAGAAATTCTATATTATCTTAATTAATTAATCGAAACGTATTTTGATTTCATCATCTTCAGCTCATTAAACGTCTCCACCGAGGGGCACGAGCCTACCCGTACAGGGTGATTAGAACTTAGTCGTTCACGCGGGCCCAGTGCGGATTGGACGACTTCACACACAACCATCTCTTCGCAGGCTTGTGTGAAGGCTTCCTCACGATGTTTTCCTTCACAATAAGAGTGTCGGATAACGTACATATAATTTCAAAAATTCGAAAACACATTGGTACGTGGCGGGATTTGAACCACAGCCCTCCCGGTAGGAGGGCAACAGTCTACAACATTGAGCCACCGATGCTCTTTTGATTTATTTAAAATTAATTAATCTTTGACGTAACTTACCTCCGTAAATAGGCTCCAATAGTCACGGGAAATGTTAGTTTACCCATTAATGTACGCGGGTATTAATGCTTCATATTCAATCACAAAAGGATAACAATCACATGCTACAATATGTTTGATATTATAATTTGTTAATTTGTTTTAATACAGATACGAAACCGTCAAATGTACGAATTCACAAAGTGAAACCTATCGATCCCTCCCTCTCGAATAAAAACTATAACCGCACTTGGGAATTCAGTTGATTTATCAAAATGATTGGCTAGGTTTAATGTATTTGGACATCCAATCTAATGGATGGATCAATGGATTATTAGTTGGTTGGTTATTGAGTTCGTTCCACTAGCACTACGGCTATAAAGAGTTCACTACTAAACAAATGCGGCTACTAAATAATTAACAGCGCGTCGGGTTTATTTCTAAGCTTCCCTAATAGCTTAATAAAAATAGCCCCACGCGCTGGACCACTGTGTGAACGATAAATAATCAATCAGTATCGATACGATTTGCAGTTGAGGAGGTAGAAATACTAAATCAAACTATACAACATTAATATTAATAGTAACTAATATAATATAAAGGTAACTGTTAAATTACAGCTGGTAGTGTTCGTGTGCGCTGTGGCTGTCGCCCATGCCGGAGTGATCGCCCCGGCCGCGTACGCCGCGCACCCAGCCCCAGTGGCGTACGCCGCCGCCCCGGCATACCACGCCGCGCCAGTCGCCTACGCCGCGCCCATCGCTAAAGTCGCCGCTGTTGCCCCCATCGCCAAAGTCGTCGAGGCCTACGACGCCAACCCACAGTACAGCTTCGCCTACGACGTGCAAGACGGTCTGACCGGTGACTCCAAGGCCCAGCACGAAACTCGCGACGGCGATGTTGTGAAGGGCTCATACTCCGTGGTGGATCCCGACGGCACCAAGCGCACCGTTGAGTACACCGCTGACCCCCACAACGGTTTCAACGCTGTCGTCCACAAGGAGCCTCTTGGCGTGAAGGTCGCCGCCCCTGTTGCCTATGCTGCGCCTGTCGCGAAACTCGCTGCCCCCGTGGCGTACGCCGCTCCCGTCGCCAAGATCGCTGCGCCTGTAGCCTACTCCGCAGCTCCCGTGTACCACCCAGCCCCCGTTTACCACCACTAAAAGCCATGTTACACTACTAGTCACTCTCTTACCTTATTTATTTTGTAGTACAAGAAAGAGAATGTTTTATTGTAACAATAAACATTTTTAATGTATATTTATGATTTTCAATAACTCCTACCTCATCATCAGCTCGTTAAATGTCCCCACCGAGGGGCACGAGCCTACCCGTATAGGGTGATTGGGCCTTAGTCGTCCACGCGGGCCCAGTGCGGGTTGGATGACTTCACGCACAACCTTTGAATTTCTTCGCAGGCGTGCGAAGATTTCCTCACGATGTTTTCCTTCACCGTAAGAGCGTCGGATAACGTACATATAATTTCGAAAATTCGAAAACACATTGGTACGTGGCGGGATTTGAACGTCAGCCCTCTCGGTAGGAGGGCAACAGACCACAACAATAACTATAATAACTCCTACCTATTCGACATCAAATAATAAAACAATTATCGATAATGTCAGAGCTATTAGTATCTACAAAAAATGCTTCAATACTGCATACATCTTCTCATACATTTTTATGCGTGCCCTTCAATGGGCCGTTATAGGCTGGTAGCGAAACTAACCCTGAAATATATATATATATATATATATATATATATATATATATATATGTGTTTGAAACATAAGAATTCTTGCTCGTGCATTAATTTGGCAGGCGCTAGTCGTTTATGATGCATTAGTTCAGTGCACTGAACTTGTGTTTATAAAATCTTTAAAGTGGGAACTTTTATATCGAACATAACTCTCGTTAACTGTATTCATACAATCAATATGTAGACAACAGCTTCAAAAATTCACAGATCTCGTGTCTTTCACGACTTTTTGGTACATTGGAAATGCACTTAGATAGGGCCAACTATAATAAAAACAACTCTTTACCCAAGTGTCGTTATTTTTATAATCGGACTTCACCATTTAACAAAGCTCAGCTTTTTTCGCTCTTTTACAACATGGCACACGCCAGATATAGAATCATCAGCAAGTCACGCTATTCCTATGTTTGAATAGACGAAGTATAGTAATACTAAATAATCAGTCTTTTACTTGAAGGAACTATCTATCTACGTCATGACGTGCTAAACAATTCATCTTTAACTTTAGTATTGCAATTCATATCGTTATAATTATTGTAATTTTGTTATTATTTTTTATGTAAATGTAATATTGGTCATATACCTATATGTCTAAAAATATCAAATGTAATAGTAATAGCCTAATGACTATTTTACTGCCGCTCACATCAATACTCCGCGAGACTACGACACCAAAATGCAATGTGCTACTACAGCCTATTATTATTATAACTATCTATAGGATTACGGATAGCTAGAAAGAGTTCCGTTTTTTTGCAATTTAATGCCTAATTCAATACCCGAGACCTTTTTTTACTTTTATTGATATTGCTTTTAGAAAACACTAGGTTGAATAATCCTTATGAGAAAAGTAAATACTTTCAAAGTCAGAGTCCATTTATTCTGATTAGGCTTACAAAAAGCACTTATAAACGTCCAAAAGTGTACAAGAATACAATAAAATCATTTAAAATGCCAAAGTAATGCACAAAAATGAATTTTGATGCTTGGAAAAAAAGCGCTTCAGTGTTTTGGCCTGCTGTTTTGTTAAGAAAGTCAAACCTTGGGAAAGGGACCATTTGTTGAGGCATTTTCAATGAATAATATATAAAGATATTATAATCTAATTTATTTAAGTCACATACTTTAAGTAACGTAACGTAGGTATTGAACAGTTTACATCAAATTTATCAGTCAATTCGATAGCCAATCAATTTAATGCATTTCTATGCCTCCTGGTATTGTCAAAATGATAATGAGCCGTTTGTTTATTTATACAGCATTAAAAAATCAGTACGTAGCGTACCAACCCTCACATACACACACATATACATAGGCAATGGTGTGCACTCCATATATGCAAATAAGCAGTGCGTCCAGACAACCCGGAAAATCGCCAACATATTATTTATTTTATTTTCTTTATTAGGATTGCCAATGTTTATGTACAATCACACTTTAAAAAGTAAAAAACACACACCAGTACATTTACTATTGCCATAAACAATTATAGGCGAACACAACATGCACAATAAGAATATTAAATGGTTTCCACTCATTCGCTCTACAGTCTAGTGTTCTCTGTTTTAAACTTGACAATTCCTTTCTGGTTGTAGTGTTAACTAGACTATCGTGCAATAAACCGACATTAATATTTAATCTAATAATTGTATTATTTCTCACAGAAACCATAAGCGATCTACTATCAACAACAGTACTAAATTGGAACAAATTCAGATAATTAATTGTTTTTGCAGTATCATTCACTTTGCTTACCCTATTCAGAATCTCTGTACACGCGACTGATTGGAAGTCTACTGTTTCCCGTTCCCTGCTAAATATGTTGTCCCGGAACCGCCTCTTGCGGCATCCTTATGAAGAGGAAGGGTGGTGGGCGCTATCGTATTCTAATCTGCCATCACCATACACGCATAAAGGATGCAAGGTGCATCCTAACTAAACTTATGACCAAAAGATTTTATTTTTAGTTTAATTTAATGGAAAAGATAGGAGATAAAAATGTTTTAACTAATAAAGTCGTTTAGGTAGGCAGTCTTCCTCTGCAGTTCCAGAATTCGTAGGAGTACAATGCTCTTCTCTGTTTTATTTGGACGGCGCTGCAGTTAGTTAAATACACATGTTTTTAAGACCCACATCATTCTTTTCGGGTGGATGCAGGGCAGGGTATTAACAAAAATATATTTTAAAAATTATAGGATCTACAGGTTCATTTGATGTATTTAACACTGCTTATACATAATAGATATTACTATAATGCCTGGTCACTATTATATGATCGGCCAGGCGTCTCATCATATTTTTAACGAAAAATAATACTTAATAATAACTTTTTTCTTTGTAACATTGCTTCATTTCTTACGACTTGTTTGCACACAAATTGTCACCTAAACAAGTGATCTTTAGTAATTGCTCTAGTTTGCATACTACGCTGATCTAAGAGGTATGTTTTCCAATATTTGTGACCTGGTAGTCCTTGTGCCATATCAAGTACAATTGGATAATTGATCGGAGCGTGTCATCGGCGCGGGCGGCCTGCGCTTAGTAGCTATAGCCTCGGGCGCTTTCCGTACGATATATAATCTCATAAGTGGTCCCATTCGGCATCATATTCATAACAACATTCGAACGAAACACAACCATGGCCTTTAAGGTGTGTGTTATCTTGTTTACATTTTCGGTCCGTCATTTATTATACACGGTCGTTTATTTATTTTGGACTGTGATTAAATTAATTTCATTAACAATATTTTTGTTTTGACGTTTGTGTTACAGTACTAATGTAATGAAATTGTATTGTGTATTTTGGAATATGTTTGTGTTGCGTGTTAGAATCAAATTAGAATATCTTAAGATCCAATATTAAAGTGAAACCGTTACGGAATTATAAAGACTTATAATATGGTCTACTTGCTTGCGAGATTATAGTACATGTGATAAATGAAAATATAACATTTTAAAATTTTATTAAGATATGCTTTTTTACATTTTTCGTGTTAGTTTCATGTGTCAATTTAAAATTGACAATAGAATTATTATTATTTACAGTTTGTGGTCCTCGCGTGCTTCGTAGCGGCCGCCAGCGCCGGCGTAGTCCCCGCAGCCCCCGTGGCGTACGCGGCCGCCCCGGCCTACCACGCCGCACCCGTCTCTTACGCCGCAGCCCCGGCTTACCACGCCGCCCCAGTCGCCTACGCCGCCGCACCTCGCTTACCACGCCGCCCCCGTCGCCTACGCCGCACCCATCGCTAAAGTCGCCAAGGTCGCTGTGGAGGAATACGACCCTCACCCACAGTACAGCTTCGCCTACGATGTGCAGGATGGTCTGACCGGTGACAGCAAGTCGCAGCACGAGTCCCGCGATGGCGATGTCGTCCATGGCTCATACTCCGTAGTAGACCCCGACGGTATCAAGCGCACTGTTGAGTACACCGCTGACCCCCAGAACGGTTTCAACGCTGTAGTCCACAAAGAGCCTCTTGGCGTGAAGGTAGCCGCTCCCGTGGCCTACGCTGCGCCCGTTGCTAAGGTCGCCGCTCCCGTGGCCTACGCCGCGCCCATCGCTAAATACGCGTACGCCGCGTCCCCCGTGGTTCACGCCGCCCCCGTCGCCAAATTCGCCTCTCCCGTGTCATACGCTCAGCCCATCTACCACCATTAAATCTAGTCATATTCCGTCTATAAGTACGATGTCTACAAATTATTTATTGTTGTTAGATTCATAAAATGAAGCAGATAAAATAAAAAGTAAATGATATTGCTTTACTTTTATTCAACGCCTTTAGTTATAATAATTGCGACAGAAACTAAAATGCATCTCTTTGCTCATTATTTTCCTTATTTGCATCTTAGTTCGAATTAAAATTTAAAAATAATTAATTAATTTATTTAATTATAAATTTTATTTACATTAATATCAGAAATACTGTAGTTATGATACTATCACTAATACATGACATAGTCTTTAAAGTATTTTTTATATTATATGTGTACAGGATTGTCAGGACGCTCGCCTGATTGTAAGTGATACGACCATCCATGACAGAGCGGCATTGAAGGAGACCAACAACTGATAGACAGTTATTATCCTCCATCAGTGCCTTACTGCGCCCGACACCAGAGACGACAGATAATAGATCTCCTATACCCGGTAATTTCACTGTATACCCTCATCCCGAAACACAAAAGTGCATAACACTCCTGCTTCACGGGATGATATCTGGCACTGCGGTGGTACCTACCTAGACGACTTTGTATCGAGTCTAACACCTAGTAGTCAATGAATAAGTAATTCATGATCAAGAATAAGTAATGGTGAGTATGTGGAATTCCGGTAAATTACTTTTTCAAACACTGAGTGAAGCTGTTTATTGTAGCTTATCGACTAAACAAACGTGGGCTAGTCAGGATAGCATTTGTCTGCCATTTTACTTAATGGTAAGTGACGATGCAGACGAAGATGGAGCATGTTCGACCTTAAAATTACTAAATATCCGCACGACAATAGGATCATGTATTGTGTGTTTCTCGTGCTATGTAAGAGCACTTATGTATAGGCCCAGATTATAATAATTAGGAAACTGATACTCAAGCAGGGAGTTCCACTCTTTGGTAGCTCGCATTAAACAGTTAGATGCGAAGCGATTAGTGCGAATGTGTGATCCACAGTAGGTATAAGGATGGAATCCCAGTCGCCCATTTTCGATTTTGTCTGATTCTTAACAGTGAAGGATATAAGCCGGCGGTCCCAGTAGCCATTATGGCAGTCGACACATAAAAACCCGGTAAGGCGCTTCAAACACTGACTTCATACACTTATCTGAAGGCCATATAGCAAAAGTAAGTGCAAAGCAATGTTATTCAAAAAGGTGTTGAAATAAAAAGTTATTAAGTGAAGCAATTATCAAGGGAGGCTTGCTAGGTTCACTGAAATCTGTTTTCCGTGCCTTTTTGTATTCCCTGTAGATATATACTAACCATAATAAAAAAAGCCCTGATGTTGGAAAAAAAATTCAAATGAATGAGGATTAACTATTTACTGCGTTGTGGATAGGCTTTTTAACCTCGGCCATGATAATCGACGAGCACGAAGACTGATCGGTGATAAGTCTATCGCCGGTAGGCTACAAAGTTTGAACATCGCCAATTAGTATTGTATCTGTCAGCCTTTTACAGGTTCCATTTCGGAGAATGTGCGTTGGAATTACGCATTTTGATTTCTCCAGCACCATTTCTCTATCGGACAATTCGCCGCAGGGAGTTTTTTTTTTTTTCGAACTGACTACTGTTTGGCCGCAGATGGCCTTTACAGCTTCACCGGCAAGTGGCGAGCGCAGATGGCTCTCAGCCTAAACCGCAGAGGTTCCACCCCTTTGTTGTCGATATACCATCTATACAAAAAAGTTCGGTTCATCATCGTTCGAACTGCAAGGCAGCGGAATGACGTTCCTGAGTTTGTGTTTCCCGATACATACAATTTAGGGGCTTTCAGAGCAAGAGGGAAAAGGCATTATTTGAGTTTTCGTGATACTTCTTTTATATATATATAATACAAGGGACCGGCTTCGCACAGGTGAAAGGTCGTTCCTACTATTTAATGGGTGCTATTATACATATAAACTTTGCTCTTCAACCACTCTATCTGTTTAATAGAAAACGCATCATTATCCGTTACGTAGTTTTAAAAATTTAAGCATACATAGGGATATAGGGACCGTAATAGCGAATTTGTTTTATACTGTGTAGTGATAAATTTTCATTGGTGATCCACCTTAGGAGGTATTGTTACTTTCCATTAGGTGAGATAGCAGTAAAATGCACGCAAATAAAATATCTTCCAATGTAGATTTACGTACTACGGATTTATAATCTGGGTTGTTTCCTTTTTTTTTGGTATATATACTCGCGTGCAAGTAAATCGACTCAAGCCTCAAGTACGCATAACAAGTGATATAACTAAAAAATGCCTTATTATACCTCTATATGTTTTACATTGAGCTAAAAGTTAGTGTAAGTTGCATGAAAATCGATTCAGTAGTTTAGTAAAAAAGGTTAATGCTAATGATAATGTAAAAAATGTTGAAAATTCATACAATTTCACAGTATGGGGTTATTGTGTTTAAATGAAACAAAATGTGCGTAAGATAAAAAAATATTCGTGTCAATATTTGGTATTCCCTCCTCTAGCTCTGATCACTACTCTCATGCGATTCTTCATCGACCTTATCAACTTTTTAATGGATGATTGTGGTATTCGACCCCACTCTTCTACCAACGCAGTCTTGAGCTCATTGATGTTTGTCGGAGCTGGATTCCTCGCTCTAACTTTCCTTTTGAGCTCGTCCCATATGTGCTCAATGGGATTTAAATCGGGGCTGAGCGCTGGCCAATGCATAGTGTGAATTCCAACTTCGTTCAGGAAATCACGTGTGGCCCGAGCAGTGTGACATCGGGCATTGTCATGCATCAAGATGAAATTTTCCCCAATAAAGCCTTGATAAGGGACAACTTGATCCAGTAGAACATTTTCAATGTAACGATCACTGGTCAGACCTCCTCCCCGGCCTCCCCCAGGAACGAAAACAAGGTCCGTTTTGCCTTCTAAGGAAATTCCAGCCCACATCATGCAAGATCCGCCACCATATGCAACGGTTTCCACAAAGCAGCACTGTGAAAACCGTTCACCGGGACGACGGTATACCCGACCTCTCCTGTCGCTGCCATGGAGACACATCCTCGTCTCATCTGTGAACAGGACTGACTGCCATTGCTCTATGCTCCAATCCAAATGTTCTCGAGCAAAGTGAAGGCGTGCTTGACGATGAGCTGTGGTCAACTTCGGGCCTGTAGCGGGTCTTTTCGGAGTAAGGTTAGCTTCTTTCAACCTTCTTCTAACTGTCCACTGACTGACAGTCACCCCGCGAACTTGACGTAGCTCCTGCTGCACATCTACGCCGGTAAGGTGTCGATTTCGGAGAGAGGTCGAGACCAAAAACCGGTCGTCACGCTCCGAGGTGCACCGGCGTCGGCTGGTATTAGGCCTCCGAGTGAAGGCACCAGTCTCTTGAAACCTTCTGTATACTCTCGAGACAGCGGACTGACTCATATTCAAACGACGAGCGACTTCTCGCTGGTTCAACCCTTCTTGCAACAGGGCAACGACTTGAGCGGCTTCTTCAGGTGTTGTATCCATAATTTTCTTCAAATGACGGCTTTAATTTGCAGAGATGTGTTCAGGTCAACGTCTAATGAGCGACTGATAAGAAAAAAACGATTACAGGGGGTTTTATAGGGGTTGTGTCGCGCAAGTTGTGAATAGAGCGCAGAGCAGTTTACGGGAGGTTGCGTTCAGTTGCATTCTAAGTACAAGTGTTTATTTAAATTACTGATATTATGCTACCATTTGAAAGCCTAATTACTAGGCTTTAATTATGTAAAACATTATATAGAGGTAAAATAAGTCATTTTTAGTTATATCACTTTTTATGCGCACTTGAGGCTTGAGTCGATTACTTGCACGCGAGTGTAGTTCTCTATACGTACATAGTTGGTACATTGTTGTTCTATATTACAAAAGTTATTTAATGTTATCAAATCTAATATAGTACCTTCTCAATGTGTCAATATGTAAATATTTAATTATTTTAATTCTGATTGTTATCCCATTCCCCCTTTAACCAATTCTTTTGCCCCATGCGCGGAGCACTAACATAATATTATAATATTTAAATTACAAAATAATCTTAAACTAAAAAAAGAGTACGGACCATGAGTCTGTAGATGTAATTTTATTAATAATATAATTACATCTACAGACTCATGAGTTGTGTATATATATATATATATATATATATATATATATATATATATTATATATTATATATATATATATATATATATATATATACACAACTCAATTATGGACTCTTTTTCAGGATCACCGAAAGCTACAGTTGCCTTAAATTATTATTAGGTCAAGCTGTCAAGGCTGTTTCCATAATTGGTCACTTTTAATCAAATAAATAGGGAACAAACAAAAAAAAATATATGTTTGATTTACCAAACCTTTGAATAGAACATCAATTAGTCATATTTTGTCAAATTATCCAAACACGAAATAATTTTGCAAGCCCCCTACTTGGTATTCATTTAAGTGACTCGTATATGGGATGGCCATTTTTAGATATTGAATTAGCAGTGATGTTTCAATCGTACCTACTTGAGTACTAAATACTTATAAGGCGAAGTAACCTAAAATTTTAAATCCTCATATATGTATTACCAAACACAAATTATCATTATTTTACATTAAAAAAAGGATACGAAACTAGAGTTTCGGGTGATTCTGTTCTAATTTCATAAGAGTTGGCTTAAAGTCAAGAACGCGTTCGAATTTTCCGCCATTGACAAATTGAAGCTCATTTCCAATTGCATGCACATCCATAGTGATGCGCAGAGACAATACTAAACGCGAACTTGGCCCGGTGTCACAACCACCGGCTACTATATATACCTCGCTGGACACTTACAGGAGCATACTCGCATCTGCTTCCATCACCAACCCATCTCAAACAACTAAAATGGCCTTTAAGGTAAATTTTCATTGCGAACAATAAAGTTTTTAAGTTCATTCCAAATTCGATTAAGCAAAAGCCGCTAAATATTTCTAATGTGCATGTTTCCAAACTTATAATTATTTTTGGTTTTCATTTGTAAATTTTAAACATTACCACCTCCATTTAATAGAAAGACTAGCAGTAAATATGTGTTCTTTTTAAAATTGCTACAGCTTTCATTATGGTATCTATCTCAATACTACGTTTATTTCTTTTAAAAACTAGTATAAAAAATCATAGACTTTGATACAATTTGCATTGTTAAATTAATTTTTACTTCGTCTTCTATTTGCCTGATTGACTTGAACTCCACCTACAGCCTGTTACTATAGTAACCATTTTGGTCTACCAACCCAGTCTGAACTAGCTCATTAGGATGCAGGCAGCGGCGCGTCCTTGGCGTGCGCTATCCTGTGCTCGTTTGTAATTTCTCCACGCTGCGCTTGCGCAACCGCTCTAGTCTCGCCCTCGCAAAACCGTGTCACTATTTCAAGTACAACTGTCGCGACGATTATAAGCGACTTGCAAGCTATCATATGGCCGTGATAATTAACTTGTTCTATTAAGATCATTTTTCGTAAGCTGCTCTGTAACAATTTACAAGCTTCAATAAATGCCACTTGGTTTCCAGTTCGTCATCCTCTCCTGCCTCGTGGCCGTTGCCCGCTCCAGCGTGGCTCCAGTGGCTGTGGCTGCGCCGATAGCGGCCGCGCCCGTCGTGTCGGCCAGACTCGAGGAGTTCGACCCGTTGCCCCAATACCGTTTCGGTTACGATGTGGCGGACTCCCTCACTGGCGACTACAAGAGTCAAACGGAACAGCGTGACGGTGACCTGGTGCAAGGTTCCTACTCGCTCGTCGATCCCGACGGCACCCGCCGCACAGTGGACTACGCCGCCGACTCCGTTAATGGTTTCAACGCGGTCGTGCGTAAAGAGCCTTTGGTGGCGGCCGCTCCGGTGGTTGCTGCTGCGCCCGCTGTGGTGCCAGCGCGCATTGCCGCAGCCCCCGTAGCCGCGCGCATAGCCGCTGCTCCCGTGGCCGCCGCTCCCATAGCCGCTCCAGTGGTCGCTGCGCGTTACACGGCTGCGTACTCCGCCCCATTCTCGTACGCCGCATACAGCGCGCCCGTCGCAGCAGCGTACTCTGCCCCGTATGCCGCATTCCCCGCTCCTATCTCCAGGGTGGCTGCTTTAAGAGCAGCGCCTTTTGCGTACGCTCCTGCTGCGGCTCCAGTGGTAGCCGTTTAATATCTACGACCAAATAATAACAATGACTGATTTTAATGGCCAATAAATTTTTTACTCGATTTTGTGTTTTTAATTGATCTAATGACATTTCAAAGTATTGTTTTATATATATTATTTAAAATACATATTGTTTAATGGTGTATATGCAACATTTTGTAAGTATTTTGCTGGAATCTTTGCGAACTTCGCTCTTTCAAGAGAAAAATGATAATTTGTCGCTCACCCCGATATAGACATACCTATGTACAGAAAACATACCTATATAATAACTTTTTCATTGCCACATATTCGCTTTCTATTATAATTAAACGTAGTTTAATATATACTCTTTGATTATAATACCAAAAATGTCTTAAAACGTACACTGTCATGTTTTTTGACATCCATTCGCATAATTTTCTTAACTATATTAATTAAATAATTGTTATTAGTATGATGCATTTGTAAAACACAATAAAAATGGAGGAGAAACAGTTGTACGGTGCGTTAACGGTATACCGTGAGAGAGGCGCGTACTTACGGCGGTTGGAACAATTCGAGAAGGCAAAAGCGTCTTTCGACGAAGCATTTAAAAACACTCCAGATGACGTGCGTAACCTGACGGGACGCAGCCAGGTGTGCGCGGATGCCGTACAGCCCGTACAGGCCTATGCCGACGCTGAACTAGCGCTTAAGTTGGAGCCCAGTAACATGATCGCCCGCAACATGCAGGCCCGCGCCATGTACACCATGTCTGACTTCGAGCGCTCTGTCGTTATGAATTACCGCGGCGCTAGAGTCCGCCGCCAACCACCATACTTCATCGAGGGCATCAACCAAGGCGTCGAAACTATCCAGGACTGCATCGGAGTTAACGCAGGTAACGTCATGCTTGACTTTCTACCGCTCATCAAACAAAACGAGGCCGCTGGAGTCGATGAAAATGAGCCACAAAAACCTTTGCACGTATCACGTATACCTCGACCTCTGAAAAAACGCAAGTTAACGCAAATGGAAGCACGGAAGCATTTAACGTTAGCTCGAGTACTCGCTATGAAATATCTAGGGCCCATGGCTTACGATAAGTTTTTTCTTCAAGAGCTTACTGAAGATCCCCGTATCATGTCTGCTAACTCTAGTGGTAGTTTAGAGTTACGTGCTATTGTAAAAGAAGCTTTGAGATCCCTATCTGAAAGACAAGATATGATGCGTGCTCAGCGTCCATACTATACTATTAAGTTAGCCGAGAAAGCGGAATCAAAACACCAGAACAAATACAAAGAGGCAGTACTTATAAAGGAGCGTGAAATAGGAGCCCGTACAGCGGAACGTTTGCTCAGACAACTAGAGAAGAGCATGCGAGAGAATCGAGTCATGGACTTAATGGCCCAGGCGGAGCGTATGCAGATATTCCTCGATATGAAGACGCCAAGAACATTACCTGATAAGGAGATTTACATCGACCGATTGTATAGAGCCGTAGGCGAGGGATACCTATCTCAACATAGACTATCTTACACACTTAGCGACCGTGGCAATAGACGCAGAATCGCTTTCCTTATGGGACTGCCAGTGGGCCGGCCGACGTCTTTTGATTCCGTTATGGCGAACTATCCATACAAGTTCATTGATATAAAACGAGCAACAGAAAAAGTCATGGACACCTTAGAAATGTGTGAAAACTCCACAATGAAGTGTTGGTTAATGTACGAACTGTCAAGGTTGCTTTGCACTCAAAAAAATTATGCACTAGCGAAGTTCTATGCGAAACGATGTCAACGGGAAGCTCAAGAACTAGGTAGCGTTACATGGTGGCTGAACGGATGTTTTGTGCTGATGAGCGGAGATATGCAACAAGGCAATGCCAATGAGGTGCGCATACAGGTGGAAGAAGCTTACGAGTGGTCGAAGAAGTTGCAAGACCCGGAGCGCGTGCAGGCGTTCCTATGCAAATGTGCAGAAATGGCGGCAGAAACTGTGGCTGCGGACGAACGCAAGGCGATAGTGCAGCGCGAGAAGCAGATCGTGAATGTGATGGATGAGCAACAGAAGGTGGAGACTCAGGTTTTGTTTAAGCGCATGTCGACGGTGCCTACGGGGCGCCGTTTCTCGGTGCTCCCGCGAAAGCCGGAGGCGGGTGAGAGTCACCCCGAGCGCCGCAAACGTCGCCAGCGCGGACTCTCCGTTATCCCTGGTCCAGAGCAAGCGTTGCCTCCTCCTCCAAAATCTGGTGTTCTTGGATTTCAAGTGTTTGATATTTGAATATATATATTAAGAAGTATTTAAATTGTATGTTATTTTGAACTGAAATTTAACTAAAATTAATGATGTTTTAGATACTGTTTTATTTTAATAATAATGATACCTGTAAAGCAATGCAAACATTTCGCTATTGCCCGTTGATGATCTTATTCCATTTACCGTATAAGCGGAGGCAAAGCGTCTTTAACCAATCATGAATAGATTTGGGCTTTTCGAAGTGCTTAAAGGGAAAAAAGGTAATTCGAGTCATTTGTTTAAACACCTTAAGCCTATTTCAGTTAAACACTGAAACTTAGTTATTTGAATACTAATACTCATTTTGTTGTAATAGCTTCGAATTATAAACAACTTAGGCAAAGAAAAGAGAATCCTTTAAAAACTCTGTTACAGGGTAATCCTAATTCATGAAAAGCGCTTGTTCGATAAAATTCAATATTTATTTATTTATGGGCAGATCTTTAAGTGATTTTAGACATGTACTTAATATGTACATACATTCTTTACTGGAAACAATGATTCCACCAAAAACATTTCATGTAAAATGTTGTCAATACGACCACCTAAAGCTTTCCCTGTGAAAAAGTATCAGATCTCACCGACCATTAATTCGACAAATTCTACATATCAGTAAATATGTATGGCTTCGCCCTTTCGCTACCTAAGTGTAGGTGATACAAATATTTAGTAACTAACCTGCAGTAGGTAACGAAACAGCCAAGCCATTTATTTGTAATTTTTAGTGCGTGCTACGAGCGTGTTTTTTAGTTTTTAAACTATTTTTTTATTAATTTATACTTTTCAGTCCTGTTATTATGCTGACCTGCAGGTTTTACTGATGAGTTAAAACGTACTTTATTTAAAGCATACTGCCAATCCTTTTACAGTTGCGGCTTGTGGGGGAGGTAAATACAAAAGTATTTTAGCGCCCTACGTGTACTTTATAATAATACGTTCCAGGTGTTGATGGGACTGCCGAGATATTGCAGTGCGTCCGGCATGTTTGTTGACGCACACGTAGACGGCTTCCATGCGGTTGTCAGGAAAAAGATTATGTCCATTAAGAACAGAAAGCTTGGCAGTCCGAATATCATTCTTAGGGTCCTGACATTAAAGTGGGACAGTGCCCTACTAAGGCACTGGATAACCGCCCTTATGAACCCGAATGCGGGATGTGTTTATTATGTTAAATAATTTAATGTTTTCTCTAATGTTGTATTTACTAATATAGTATATAAGAATTTTGTAACTAACCAATGGATCCATGTGTCTGAATAAATAATAATAATTAAATAATAATAATAAGCAATTAGCAAGTTGAAGTGGCAGTGGCAGGGCACATAGTGCGTAGAACCGATGGCCGATGGGGCGGAAAGGTTCTCGAGTGGCGTCCACGTAACGGAAAGCGAAGCGTAGGCCGACCCCCAACCAGATGGACGGATGATCTGGTTAAGGTGGCGGGGAGCAGATGGATGTCAACTGCAAGGGATCGGTCCGCGTGGAAATCATTAGGTGAGGCCTTCGTTCAGCAGTGGACATAATTGGGCTGTAATGATGATGATGATGATGATGATGAATAATAATAATGTCTTTTTGCATTATTTTCAGCAAAACCCTTTCCTTGTAAATCAAATCATAGGATTGCATTTTAAATTTCACATCCATAACCTTGGGACGGCCACTTTGTTGGATTTCACTTATTTTTCGTATCAGCAAACCCTTTCATTATAAATAGCCAGTCTGCCATCTTGGACGTCTGCCCTATAGGTTTTAAGTCACGTGACTATTTTTCTTCGTATTTCTGACGGCAAACTCTTTCATTTCATACCCATTACCCTTATCATGGGGGTAGATTTCAAACAGCCAGTCCGCCATCTTGGGATGGTCGACCTCCATTGGGCTTTGGCTACTTTTTAAGAACATTACTGACGCGGAGCGTAGGCGACCCTGAACTTGCTTTATCACAGTAATTATTATTCGAAAGTTGCAATAACCTCCTCAATTACCGGTTCATGTCGCGTGACATCACACTCAATAGAAACAATTGCCGAATATAAAATGAGAGCATGCTCTCGATTCGGCAGTTCGAACTCACTGTTGGATATATTAACAACTAAAATGGCATTCAAGGTACACTAAATGAAACAATTGTATATCAATTCTTTACTATAATTAAAGAGAGATAACATAGCATGCAGTGTTGACAAAATCACTTCCATTTCAGTTTGTAGTATTGAGTTGCTTGGTGGCGGCAGCGAGCGCGGGTCTAGTCCCGGCGACGCCCGTGGCGTACTCCTCCCCGCTGGCGTACTCCGCGCCCCTGGCGTACGCCGCACCCGTGGCCAAGTACGCCGCGCCCGTCGCCTACGCCGCGCCCATCGCTAAGGTCGCCGTTGCTCCGGTCGCCAAGGTGGTCGAGGCCTACGACTCCCACCCCCAGTACAGCTTCGCCTACGACGTGCAGGACGGCCACAGCGGTGACTCCAAGTCCCAGCACGAGACCCGCGACGGCGACGTCGTGAAGGGCTCCTACTCAGTGGTGGACCCCGACGGCACCAAGCGCACCGTGGACTACACCGCCGACCCCCACAACGGATTCAACGCCGTCGTGCACAAGGAGCCCCTGGCCGTCAAGGTGGCCGCGCCCGTCGCCTACGCCGCGCCCGTCGCTAAGTACGCCGCCGCCCCGGTCGCCTACGCCGCGCCCGTCGCTAAGATCGCCGCCCCCGTCGCCTACGCCGCTGCGCCCGTCTACCACTCCGCCCCCGTTTACCACTCCGCTCCCGCCTACCACTCCGCCCCCATCGCCTACTCTGCCCCCCTGTACCACCACTAAGAAATTCCATCATAGCATCTTGAATGCCATAATAAAATTAATTTATTAAAATCAAAATTTATTCACTTTATTTTCTGACTTATTTAATTCAATCGTACCTATACGGGTATAATGCCCATATGCCTGTAATTGTAATTCACTTTTTTATAGTATGAAATATGTCACATTTTGTGCCTTCAAGTACTTACTTTAAAAAAAATTGTATAATAAAAATAAACCCTCTTCTTATAATTTTATCACTAAGAAGAGGGTTTATTTTTATTTTACGGATTATTTACCGTTCAGCAGTCGCATTAGCTCCTCCTAATCCGAAAATATTAAATATAAAGTATATTTTACGACCCATTTGGTGTGATGGTTGAAGACGTCAGCTACTAAATCAAGGGTTCCGGGTTTCGATCCCCAGTACAAACATTTATGTGCATGAACATGTCTGTTATGTGTGTATTGGTCTGCGTGTTTCTATGTATATGTATGTATTTACAAGAAGTAAATACATACATATACATAAAAAAGTAAACAAGTATTTATTATCCGGTGTTAAGAACCCATCATCATCATCAGCTTTAAATGTCCACACCGAGGGGCACAAGCCTGCCCGTAAAGGGTGTTTAGGCCTTAGTCATCCACGCGGGCCCCATGCGGATTGGACGACTACACGCACAACCTTGGAATCTCTAATCTTCGCAGGCGTGCGCAGGTTTCCTCACGATGTTTTCCTTTACCGTAAGAGCGTCGGATAACGTACATATAATTTTGAAAATTCGAAAACACATTAGTACGTGTCGGGATATTAACCACAGCCCTCCCGGTAGGAGGGCAACAGTCCACACCATTGAGCTACCGATGCTCAATAACAGAACCCATAAACTTATTTTGATGCTAGATGGCGCTGCATATACGTCAGTGGATATTAATTATTATTTATTATATTTTACGTGGAACAAAACACCATATTTACGCATTATATTTACAAATTCAGGCTTTTATATACTTTAAGAAGGACAAAACTGATAAACTAATATGTGAGGCTCAGTTAAGTATCATAGATTATCAAATATCAGTATGTAAGTTATTTCCTTTATTATTTATCTATTATTTTTCTATTCCTAATCGAATGAACGTATCTGTTAGTTTTCAATGAAATTTATGTTAAAGCTTCGGTGGCTCATTGATGTGGGCTGTTGCCTTCCGATCTGGAAGGCGCAGGTTAAAACCAGACAGGCACAAATGTGTTGTCAAAATTTTGAAATTATATATTTAAGTACATCCACAATGCACAAGACCAAGATAGAGGATGTCTTCAAGACGCTTGATTTGAATGGAAAAAGCTATAATGTGCGATTCGGGGATGATATTATTAATATAGCATGTCTCAGCAAGATTTGGAGAATGGGCAGCTTCTAACGCCTTAACATCTTCTTATAGAAATAACAATGAAAACTAAGATAAGTATATTGATTGATTTTAATATTGATAACGGCATGAGAAACAAAACATGTCATCAGCCTATCAGCCATACATTCCATTCCATATCCAAATGATCCGTCAGTGACGGAATAGCCCTCAGATATTTTATGTAATTAAAATAGTAGGTACTAATGTAAAAGTAAATCATTTGGCAAATAACTTGTGTAACAATAAAAGATACTAATGGCTATTAAACCAGTCCGAAAATGTATATTGAGTACATTAAAAGTAATCTTTTCTCTCATTCACATCACACATAGAATAGATGTTAAAAAAAAAAGTTTAATAAATTAATTTTATTATGGCATTCAAGATGCTATGATGGAATTTCTTAGTGGTGGTACAGGGGGGCAGAGTAGGCGATGGGGGCGGAGTGGTAGACGGGAGCGGAGTGGTAGACGGGCGCAGCGGCGTAGGCGACGGGGGCGGCGATCTTGGCGACGGGCGCGGCGTAGGCGACCGGGGCGGCGGCGTACTTAGCGACGGGCGCGGCGTAGGCGACGGGCGCGGCCACCTTGACAGCCAGGGGCTCCCTGTGCACGACGGCGTTGAATCCGTTGTGGGGGTCGGCGGTGTAGTCCACGGTGCGCTTGGTGCCATCGGGGTCCACCACGGAGTAGGAACCCTTCACGACGTCGCCGTCGCGGGTCTCGTGCTGGGACTTGGAGTCACCACTGTGGCCGTCCTGCACGTCGTAGGCGAAGCTGTACTGGGGGTGGGAGTCGTAGGCCTCGACCACCTTGGCGACCGGAGCAACGGCGACCTTAGCGATGGGCGCGGCGTACGCCAGGGGCGCGGAGTACGCCACCGGGGAGGAGTACGCCACGGGCGCCGCCGGGACCAGACCAGCGCTCGCTGCCACCACCAAGCAACTCAATACTACAAACTGAAATAAACACCATTTGATAAATCAGTATTTATTAATTATCCAAAAAGATTCCGGATTTCGCCGATTTGAAAATCAAATTTTTATATTATATTTATTAAGTACCTTGAATGCCATTTTGGTAGTTGTAATGTCCAACAGTGAGTTCGAACTGCCGAATTGAGAGCAGACCCTCATTTTATATTCGGCGATTGTTTCCAGTTGTGTGTGACGTCACGCAATATGAACCGGTAATCAAACCCTCTTTCGTGGAGCTTACTGCTACTTTCGCTTTCAAGGCAAGGTCACGGCCGTTGCTACCTTTCCTCACGTTAGAAGAATCGTTATATCGTTTATCGAGAAATCCGGAAGTTACGTGTAGGAATTTTGTATCTGGACCAATTTAAAAAGCTAACTTTACACATGAGTCGGATGAGGTGGTCTCTTCTGTGAGCAAAATTGAAATCTGGTACAATTTTTTTTTATAACATAGGGAGGCAAACGAGCATGCGGTTCACCTGATAGAAAGTGTCACCGCCGCCCATGGACATTTGCAACATCTGAGGTCGCAGGGATGCGCTGCCGGCCCTTTATATAAGAATACGCTCTCTTTTTGAAAGACGCCAGGTCAAACAATACCGTCTACTTCATAATATCCCCCACCCAAAATTTCATTTAAGTAACACTTAAATTTAATTCAATTAGTGATGCGTTCTGGTCATTGATTTAAATATATTTACCTCAATGGTTTTGGTATTTTATTATAAAAACTCACCGCGATTCTGATAATGGACCTATAAGGTTTTTGTAATTCACAAATACGGAGTAGGTACTCATTTATGTGTTTTTATGTTTAGTATTAAAATATGGGTTTTCAATTTTGCTTATAATTCTCTATCTTCCATAATAACGTTCGCCACAGACGGGTTTTTGGCAGCCGTAACGCTGGACACATATGATGTTGGTGGTGTTGTTGCTGGTGGAATACTTCTGTTAGACAACTTTGTGTTGATGCATCACCTAAAAAGTTAGATTGGCTTGAATTTGATTTGTGTGCTAGAACACCTAACATTCCAATAAAAATAACAATTAGTAAATAATAATCAATATCAACTAACATTCACGCAGCGACATCTAAGCTATATATATATATATATACTCGCGTGCAAGTAAAACGACTCAAGCCTCAAGTACGCATAACAAGTGATATAACTAAAAAATGCCTTATTATACCTCTATATAATGTTTTACATAATTAAAGCCTAGTAGTTGAGCTTTAAAATGGTGTAAGTTGCATGAAAATCGATTCAGTAGTTTAGTAAAAAAGGTTAATGCTAATGATAATGTAAAAAATGTTGAAAATTCATACAATTTCACAGTATGGGGTTATTGTGTTTAAATGAAACAAAATGTGCGTAAGATAAAAAAATATTCGTGTCAATATTTGGTATTCCCTCCTCTAGCTCTGATCACTGCTCTCATGCGATTCTTCATCGACCTTATCAACTTTTTAATGGATGATTGTGGTATTCGACCCCACTCTTCTACCAACGCAGTCTTGAGCTCATTGATGTTTGTCGGAGCTGGATTCCTCGCTCTAACTTTCCTTTTGAGCTCGTCCTAATATGTGCTCAATGGGATTTAAATCGGGGCTGAGCGCTGGCCAATGCATAGTGTGAATTCCAACTTCGTTCAGGAAATCACGTGTGGCCCGAGCAGTGTGACATCGGGCATTGTCATGCATCAAGATGAAATTTTCCCCAATAAAGCCTTGATAAGGGACAACTTGATCCAGTAGAACATTTTCAATGTAACGATCACTGGTCAGACCTCCTCCCCGGCCTCCCCAGGAACGAAAACAAGGTCCGTTTTGCCTTCTAAGGAAATTCCAGCCCACATCATGCAAGATCCGCCACCATATGCAACGGTTTCCACAAAGCAGCACTGTGAAAACCGTTCACCGGGACGACGGTATACCCGACCTCTCCTGTCGCTGCCATGGAGACACATCCTCGTCTCATCTGTGAACAGGACTGACTGCCATTGCTCTATGCTCCAATCCAAATGTTCTCGAGCAAAGTGAAGGCGTGCTTGACGATGAGCTGTGGTCAACTTCGGGCCTGTAGCGGGTCTTTTCGGAGTAAGGTTAGCTTCTTTCAACCTTCTTCTAACTGTCCACTGACTGACAGTCACCCCGCGAACTTGACGTAGCTCCTGCTGCACATCTACGCCGGTAAGGTGTCGATTTCGGAGAGAGGTCGAGACCAAAAACCGGTCGTCACGCTCCGAGGTGCACCGGCGTCGGCTGGTATTAGGCCTCCGAGTGAAGGCACCAGTCTCTTGAAACCTTCTGTATACTCTCGAGACAGCGGACTGACTCATATTCAAACGACGAGCGACTTCTCGCTGGTTCAACCCTTCTTGCAACAGGGCAACGACTTGAGCGGCTTCTTCAGGTGTTGTATCCATAATTTTCTTCAAATGACGGCTTTAATTTGCAGAGATGTGTTCAGGTCAACGTCTAATGAGCGACTGATAAGAAAAAAACGATTACAGGGGGGTTTTATAGGGGGTTGTGTCGCGCAAGTTGTGAATAGAGTGCAGAGTAGTTTACGGGAGGTTGCGTTCAGTTGCATTCTAGATACAAGTGTTTATTTAAATTACTGATATTATGCTACCATTTGAAAGCCTAATTACTAGGCTTTAATTATGTAAAACATTATATAGAGGTAAAATAAGTCATTTTTTAGTTATATCACTTTTTATGCGCACTTGAGGCTTGAGTCGATTTACTTGCACGCGAGTGTAGTTCTATTTGCTGATGATACGTCATTGATTTTTAATGTTAACAGACGTAAGGAGACTTTTGACGATGTAAATAGTGCTCTGTCTCAAGTAATGCATTGGTTTACTGCTAATAATCTTTTACTTAATGCAAAAAAAACTAAATGTATAAAATTCACTATGCCCAATGTAAGGCAGGTCGAGACCAACATAACTCTGAATAATGATCAAGTGGAACTTGTAAACTCAGCTGCATTTATTGGTATAATTTTAGATTCAAAGTTACAATGGTGTTGCGGTTGAGAGGTCGGCTGCAATACCAAGGGTTCCGGGTTCGATCCCCGGGCAGTACAAACATTTGTGTGCATGAACATGTATGTTTGTAATGGTCTGGGTGTTTTCTATGTATAATATGTATGTATTTACAAAAAAAAAAAAAATGTATATAAGTATATTTATCCGTTGTTTAGTACCCATAATACAGGCTTCACGCTTAACTTGGGACTAGATGGCGCTGTGTAAATGTCAGTGGATATTTATTATTGATTATTTATTAATGGGGGCCTACATTGAATCACTGGCTGGTAGACTTAGCTCGGCAGCTTATGCTGTTAGGAAGATAAGGCTCTTGACAGATGTAGAAACAGCAAGATTGGTTTATTTTAGTTATTTTCATAGTGTCATGTCGTATGGTCTACTGTTGTGGGGCTCAGCTGCCGACATTAATATAATATTTGTACTACATAAAATAGCTATTCGTTTTATCTACAACCTTAGACCCCGTGACTCTCTTAAGGAACTTTTTAAAGAAATAAATATAATGACTATAGCATCACAATATATTTATGAAAATTTAATTTACGTCCGTAAATACTTTCATTCCTTTAAAAAATATATGACTCACACAATTTTAATACTAGGAATAGAAACAAACTTGCTGTTCCAGACTTGAGACTACATAAAGTAGGTAAATCTTTAATAGGAAGATGTATAAAGTTTTTCAATAAGGTACCGCAAAATATTGTCGAGTTACCTTTACACATGTTTAAAGTTAGAATAAAAAACCACCTTTCTAAAAAAGGATACTACACTATTGACGAATATTTATGTGATAAAAATCCGTGGTCTTAAACTACTCAGCTATTTCAGTGTTTATGATATATTGTTACATTTAGGAAAATGAAAATGTTTTTAAAAAAGGCTACACTGTTGAGTTTTCTTGAGTGCTTCTTTCTCAACAGGCCAAACCACTGAAGCGCTTTTTTTTTCAAAGCATCATAACTCATATTTTTAGTTTAGTATTTTAATCGTTTCTTATGATATTATGGTATATTTTTTGACATTCATAAGTGCTTTTTGTAAGCCTAATTTGAAATAAATGTTTTTGACTTTGACTTTGGTCATGTCGTAATTGCGGTGTTGCTGATGGCTGCAGAATGTTCGACGTAGCTCGAACATATTCCCAACTCAGCAGAGAAGAAGGTGGCAGAGGCCCCCGGAACAGGTGGCCAGTTCTCGCGGGAAACTCCGGGAGCATGTTTGAATAGTGTAGCTCTCGACTCTCTGGTGGTGGTGTTGATCTTGGTCTGATCAGTTGTTGTTTGTGCTCATTATTTCAATTTTTAAATACCTAGGTCGATATTATTTTCATGTTGTGTAATTCATTTAAAATTTATTTTCTAAATTCCAATGAGTTTCATTTAGGCCTAAAAGTAACGTACGTAGGTACGTAGTAAGTAAGGATAATAAATTAAAATGAATATCCACACAGCATCATCTAGTCCCCATTAAGAGTAGGCGCTTATATTGACTGTGGATTCTAAACCACAATTATACATGTCCTTATTTTTAACCGACTTTAAAAAAGAAGGTTACTGAATTCGACCGTACCTATACTTACATGTTTTTTTTTATGTTTGTTCCGTCACATATGAACTGATTTTGATGATTCTTTTTGTTGGTAAGAGGATATTTCAGAGGTGTCTCCATGAAGGAAGCCATGGTTTGATAAGAAATCTAACTTTTAAAAATCGACTCAGAGCAACTACTACTTCATTACAGTATTTTATTCAATTGATTATTTTTATTACGAATCACTAAAAGTTGTAATAAAAAAATAGTTTTGACAAAGAACACCGACTTCAATCTAAAAAGGAAAAATTACTTACCAAAGTCTCTCTGCTGCTTTTATAAAATAACTTTTTTACTGCAGGTAGCCACAGCGTTCCAAGTACTCTCACTTTCCACAACAACATTGCTTAGCGGCAACATCAATCCGATGCATTATAGAGCCCAGAACAGATTAAAGTGCTGATTGAAGTTTAGTCAACTGACTAGAGTCCCTAGTACTTAATCGTTTGGATTATGTGTATCATTAACCCAGGAAAGCTTGAGTTAATCAAAGTCTAGTAGTCTCAGCCTTCGTATGCTGTCAACAGCCCAATTTCTCGACTAAAGCGAAGGAGAAGGGCGATTGTATTTTCACATTCACAGACTTCTCTTGATATCTCTAAGTTCGCCCAAGCGTCCTCCCTACAGAAACATGTTTCGGGTAAAGTTCATCGAATCTTCTAGAAATATTTATGGCTACTTCCACTGAGTGAATGGTTTTTGCACCTACTACTTATTAACTTATGAACAAACCATATTACTCCGTCGTAGATTTCAAATCTAGTATCAAAACATTTGCTTTTTTAGGGTTCCGTAGCCAAATGGCAAAAAACGGAACCCTTATAGATTTGTCAAGTCTGTCTGTCTGTCCGTCCGAATGTCACACCATTTTTTCTCCGAAACTATGAGCACCACTCCTTTTTTTTATGTTACTTGCTGCTGCGGAACCCTCCACGGGCGATTCCGAATCGAGCTTGGCCATTTTCAGCACCTAGTACAGCTTTAATATAAAAAATAGTGGTTCACCGTTTATGAAGTATAAAAAAAACCACACACCAGAAAACGTTCAAACTAAATTACGTTGTGAGATTTTATGGTAATATAAATGATACGTATAGTATATATAACTAGGTATAGAGCGCGCATATCGTACCAGATACTCAATGCACAGCGTAGGCAGGAGAACTATAGCTACTATATTGATAGATGCATGACAAATAGGGTTGGACATTTGTTCGCCGCAAGCGCAGTTGTCGATAAATACAGCTGATTGGCATGATAATATGATACTTAACATTGCGTATGTGATGATTTGCTTTTAACCCTTAGAGTATTAATAAAGTAATAGCATTTAAAAAAGAGTAAGAGTATTAATAATAGTAATAAGAGGAAGCGCACTTGCCCATCATTATTTCGATAAATATTTATCACTTTACATTCAATGTACTTTAAATTCGTGTTGGTCAGAGGGACGGGTGTATTGTTTTATAAACGGTTATGTTATGAAAGAAAAATATAAATTATATTAAGCCTGAATCTATATAATACGAGTAAAGCTTATGAATGTGATCTTTCATTCATTATTATTAATTTATTATAATTATGGATTTCTGCATTTAGCCTATTACGTTTACGTTCCACTGCAAGGAACAGGCCTTCCCACGCAGTATAGCCATGGAGATATTTACATTGCACATATTAAAATTCTTTGAAATATTAAATCTCTTGAAATATTATATAAAATACTTTGAAAAAAAAAACGATTTAAATACTTTAACACAAAAATATTTACAATAATTAATTGCGCATAAACTTTTTAGTTATAAAGTTGTATTACATTTATGAAACTTCAAAACTAAAGTAAATTCACATTTAGTACTACTTGCCTATGTTAAAAAATATATAAATATCGACTCTGGTGTTTGTCGCGTACACCACTACGGGTTCGGGCGGGGCAAGGGGTGCGCGGAAAGGTCTGTGCGTGCCCGCCTCTCGCGTCTGCTTCACCCCCGCGGAGACCCAAGATGCGTATTTGTATAATTAAAAAATAAGAATGTAAATCGACTTACCGATGAAAAGTTATACCGGATTTAAATTATGTTTCTTTCCTATCGTTTTTGGATTATCGAACTGCACACTCGACCATTTTAAAGCGTGAAAATGAAAAATATCTCCAGAGAAACGTACACTGCTAGCATTCAACCACGACTACAAGTGCTTGCGGTGTTGTTCTCACCCGTGCCTACTGTTCACACTTCGTTACGCGTGCTCTATACCAACTATTGATACTCTAAGACATCATATATATTTTTTATTTTATGAAGCCCATAGTTTAGAAATTAGAGGGGGGGGGACACAATTTTTTTAACTTTGGAAGTGTTTGTTTGTTGTGTCTCGCGCCAACTATTCAATTTATAAAAATAATCATATTTAGGAACCTCTTTATCATTTTCAAGCTCTACAAATTGACACCCCACACGGGGGGTACGATGAAAAAATTTTTTTTGAGTTTCAGTTCAATGTATGAGGAACCCCAAAATATATTAATTATTTTTCAAGTTTCTTATCAAAACCTAATAGAGGTTCACAGAATA
This sequence comes from Leucinodes orbonalis, assembly GCA_019425675.1. NCBI lineage: Eukaryota > Metazoa > Arthropoda > Insecta > Lepidoptera > Crambidae > Leucinodes > Leucinodes orbonalis. Next base: position 32,294 of record PQWD01006399.1, on the reverse strand, counting down.
CATATACTTACAAAGTTTGAATAGTGTAGTGTTTATAGTTTCGGAGAAAAAAGGGTGTGACATACGGACGGACAGACACTATAAGGGTTCCGTTTTTGCCATTTGGCTACGGAACCCTAAAAAGTAACTATACCTTCATTAAAATAGTATATAGTAGTATTAAAATAGTATTTAAATAGTATATAATAGTATATAGTAGTATTAAAATAGTATTTATACCCAAATTATAATTGACAATCAATATAAAACAAAGGTAAAAAATATTAAAGGCTAAAAGTATCTTCTAATAAATTAATTTATTTATGGCATTCAAGATTGCTATTCGTATCTTGGAATGGCTCAGTGGTGGTAAAGGGGGGCTGAGTAGGCGACGGGGCGGAGTGGTAGGCGGGAGCGGAGTGGTAGACAGGGGCGGAGTGGTAGACGGGCGCAGCGGCGTAGGCGACGGGGGCGGCAATCTTGGCGACGGGCGCGGCGTAGGCGACCGGGGCAGCGCCGTACTTAGCGACGGGCGCGGCGTATGCGACGGGCGCGGCCACCTTGACGGCCAGGGGCTCCTTGTGCACGACGGCGTTGAATCCGTTGTGGGGGTCAGCGGTGTAGTCCACGGTGCGCTTGGTGCCGTCGGGGTCCACCACGGAGTAGGAGCCCTTCACGACGTCGCCGTCACGGGTCTCGTGCTGGGACTTGGAGTCACCGCTGTGGCCGTCCTGCACGTCGTAGGCGAAGCTGTACTGGGGGTGGGAGTCGTAGGCCTCGACCACCTTGGCGACCGGAGCAACGGCGACCTTAGCGATGGGCGCGGCGTAGGCGACGGGCGCGGCGTACTTGGCCACGGGTGCGGCGTACGCCAGGGGCGCGGAGTACGCCACGGGCGCCGCCGGGACCAGACCCGCGCTCGCTGCCGCCACCAAGCAAGTCAAACTACAAACTGAAACGAACACCATTTGATAAATTATTATTTATTAAAAATCTAAGTCTTAACATTATTAAAAAATCCGGATAAGGTTCCGGCATTTGCCGATTTGATAAATCAAATTTTAATATTATATTTATTAAGTACCTTGAATGCCATTTTAGTAGTTGTAATGTCCAACAGTGAGTTCGAACTGCCGAAATGAGAGCACACTCTCATTTTATATTCGTCGATTGTCCACCACGACTTTCGTGATTGTGACGTCATTTGGTATGGACCGGTAATCGAACTCGCACTTGAGAAGCTTTTTGCGACTTTCGCTTTTAATTTGCGAGTTAAGGCAAGGTCGCCGTTGTCGCTAGAATGCGGCCCCGTTTCCTCGCATTCGCGTATTATCTTGTTATCGCTAAGGTCGACTTACGCGATCGTTACGGTATCAAAATCTACGTAAGCTCTGTAAGTGCTCGTATGGCGTAGACCTTATTTTACTTTAGATGACAATTTATTGTGTAATTGTTTCCGGCCAGATCAGCTTCGTTTAATCAGCTTTTTAAATATCCCTACGTTTTATATATCTGGGTCATAAATATTTGTAGTAGCAATTGTTAAGTAATAAATATGGGTATCATCAATATGTTCTAATCCTTATTACCATTAAATGTCTTAGATATTTAATGCTTGCGTACCAACCACACGTATTTGCTTAAATTAGGTATATAAGACACCGAACACAGTACAAAACATTCAATTGCTCTTAGATTGCAAGGCATCCTAAGTAAAAAGCATAATTTAACCAATTCAATGAATAATAAGATTATTTTTATTTTGTCATTAGAGGTCTTCGCAATGGTATAATATGTATTTTGTTGCTGCTGATACAATATTGTATCAGATATCCTTCAGAAGGTTAAATAAATATGATGACGTAGAAAATAATAGTGTGCTATCATTTTTGTTTTGTACGAATTATGTTAAGATGAAAATGTAAAAATTATCATTCTCGACATCATGGCCATTTCTTAGGTACTTCTGAATTCAAGATTAAGGAAATGTATATTAATATTAATTCATCCCAATTGAACTATATTTTGATTTTGCTATCAAGTTAGTTTTTTTGCTATTAAGTAAGAAGCAAGTTGTAAATAAATGGCTAATGGAATAAATTTAAATTCGTTTAATATCATAAATAACATTCGTACAAAATATCAAACAATATACAAAAGTAACACAACAAAATTGTAACAATTCATCTAGAAGTAGTAAGGACTAGGTAGCCTCGGGGCAAATAGGGGCGCAGATGCGGGTGCGAACACGGGTGCACGAGGAACGATGGGCGCTGGTGCAATAAGTGGTGCCGGGGCGAGTGGGGCCGGGGCGATAAGTGGCGCCGGGGCGAGTGGAGCCGGGGCGATAAGTGGGGCCGGGGCGACCACCCGGGCGGGCGCTGGCACGACCAACGGCTCGCGGCGCACGACCGCGTTAAAGCCGTTGATCGGATCGGCCGCATAATCGACGATTCTTCTAGTTCCATCGGGGTCGACGACGCTGTAGGAGCCAGTGACTAGGTCGCCATTCCTGTTCTCCTGGTGGCCCTTGTAGTCCCCGGTGAGCGAATCTTGCACGTCGTACCCGTATGAGTATTGGGGGAGGGGGTCTAGGCGGGCTACTGGCACCACACTGGCGCTCGCCATGCAGGCCATGCAGATGAATACTACAATCTGAAATAGAAGGAACAGTTTCCACATTAGTGAATTTGAAATCAAAATTAAAATGTTTGTACTGAAACTTATTTTAAAAGTGGCACATAAATCACGCACAAAGCAAACAAATGATCGTGTGATATTATCATTAGGTTATCAGATATTACACCATGTATTGTCAGTATGCCTATCGAACCTCTGCGTGGGTCTATTCGTCAATGCAAGCAGCGGTCGCGATGGCGCAACACTCGATACTGACGTGCACTGGATGCAAACTCTGTTACAATTGATTTGATGTTAAACGCGTGCTCTGGGTTGACAAACATATCGAATGATTGCAAATTGATTCATGATCGATTAAATATCAAGATCTGTATTCATGAGTGCATTCTATGAATGATTTGGAAAGTTTTTTAAATTATTAATATATTTTTTAGTCATCCTATTTTCACTTTGACATTAAACTACTTTACTTAAAGCCTCACTGAGTATGGTGAAGTGTTTTGACATTATCTCTACGCTTGGCAGGCGGGTTGGAGATAGCTGTACTGTACGGCAAGGTTGTGCGTGAAGTCTGCCATCCGCCCGAGCCCGCGTGGACGACTAGGGCCTAATCACCCTTTACGGGTAGACTCGCGGTGGACTCTTAAACGTCCATAAATTAATAACACAAAATATATTAATATCCAATTAAGGCACAGTTTTCTAGTTTGCTTTATTAATAAATGAACATGAGGCTTAAACTATTTGTGTTGTTAGTGATCGGCAAACAGTACTTAATATGAATAAACAACAATAAATGTAAGCGTAAGCAAAATTTATTTTATATTTCTTAGACATTTATTCTAGAAATACAAATAGTAACAGACATTCAATAACTTACGCATTTTTTTTGTGACATATATATATATATATATATATACTCGTAATTCTATATAAGGTCTATGTCTTATAATTGTACATCATAAACATTACCGTTTACTACTTCGTTGATGTCTTTATATTTATAGTATTTCAATACGTCCCATGCCTCATATCTTCCGAATTTATGAATAATTTACATATCATCATCATCATCATCAGCTAATTAAACGTCCCCACCGAGGGGCACGAGCCTACCCGTGATTAGGCCTTAGTCGTCCACGCGGGCCCAGTGCGGATTGGACGACTTCACACACAACCTTCGAATCTCTTCGCAGGCGTGCATGAAGGTTTCCTCACGATGTTTTCCTTCACCGTAAGAGCGTCGGATAACGTACATATATTTTCGAAAATTCGAAAATACATTGGTACGTGTCGGGATTTGAACCTCAGCCCTCCCGGTAGGAAGGCGACAGTCCACACCACTGAGCCACCGACGCTCTTATTTACATATACTATATAATAAATCTTTCATCGGAAAAATATCAGATGCTAAACCATTTCGTAAAAAAACTTCGTTGAAGTATAAAAACCATCTCATCATCAATATTATTTTTGTGTCTTTAAGCATTTCATGAAGATTATTTTGTATTTATAATTTAATAAGACTACAAAACTTATAAATTTGTTTAATTTAGGAAGTAGGATGCTGATATGAAAAAAATAGCAAATATTTAAACTAGGTCTATTTGCCTAGAAGAGCTCCTTAACACATTGACTGCCATGTCAGTCACAGGTGATGTATTATTGTGTCTGGTTTGATGGCAGTCAAAGTGTAAATTCTCGTGGTTTTTGTGTGTTACATTTTTTTGGTGAAAATATCATACATTTTCCTAACACATTTTGAGTTTCATTGCACGGATCTAAATTACAGTATCGACGTGCCAAAACCGAGCTCGAGACAATTAGGGAATAACTGGGTTCATTGTTATGGAGGGTCCGAAACGAAAGCGCGTAGAAAGAAGCGGTGTCGTAAAGATGCCTGATATGGATCGGGTTGGCCAATCGACGCACGCACACGGCGCAGGGCTGCCACGTAATTTTAAAAATAAATCAGATCAAAAAATTAAAAACCTTTAAAGAACTCTATTGATTTTATTTATTTGTACATATACCAACTATATATCTATAAATTACTATTTTTTTAAACTATTCATGTTTTTGAGTAATAGAAGTCAAATTTTATATTTTATAATAATATTTTTTATTTCATGTTAACAAATAATAATAAATTATTTGTTTGCAAGAATATGGTAGTACATTTGATGTTAATTTAAGTACAACCCCAACATATTCAGTCGAAAACTCGACGTGCTAAAGTTTTGTTAGTAAAATTAAAATGTACACAATAATTTCCCAAAAAAATCGAAACATAAGTAATAATTTTTTGAATATTATAATTTACCCATTTTAAATATAAAGTGTCCCAAAGCTTACATAAAATATTTATTAAACTATTAATCTATCAGTCATTAGAACAATTTAAAAGAAATGTCAAAGTTAAATATTATTATATAAATGTTTTGAAAATGTCAGGAATAGTTAGGTACAAGATGAAAATCGATTTAAAATTTTCAAATTTAACAAGTCGAAGTTTTAAATCTATTTTTTATTCAACCCTAACTGCATGTGCGTAGTCACGGCCCTGAATCAGATAGCGCGTCACCAGTCAGCACAATTGCACTATGTCCACTACGAATTTGATCATATATAACCTCCGTGCCCGTTTACACGCCTATCAATCCGCACTTGGAACGGATTGTCACAGAACAAGTTACTCTTACTCATGGTATTAGTAACGACGGGAACTAGTCATGTATTGGCAAAGATTGAAGGAAACGCAGTTGTATGTGTTTAAAAGATTTAACTGCTTCAATTTTAGGTGGTTAATACTCGTTTTGATATTCACTGAATAAGACTGATGTAAAATTGAACTTAAGTTAAAGTCTATTAAATCTATAATCGAAGAGTATTTTTTGTTGAATTACTTGTTCTCAAATATAAAGAACCTGAGTTCTCAAAATTAAATTTTATTTACAAGTTCACTGTTGAATGAATAAAAAAATATGTATTTTTCTGAGTATAGGAGACTTATAAAATGAAAATATTACCCGATAAAAGTGGAACTTTTGTCCAGCTGTGGACTGTAATGGGCTAAAGTTGAAAAAAGTATAAATGAAAGAATTTACCAAAATCTTTGGATGAGAGCTTATTAGTCGATTTTTCAATTAGAAATTGAAGTCTTACCTTGGTGTCCATGTCTGCTCGTGTGGGGTTGCAGAGTCCTCGAGGTCGAGTGTGTGTGTCCAGGGCGCATGCGCGTTTTATATCAAACGCTGCGTAACGAAGACGTGAGGGCCATACTGAAGCCTCGTCGGGTTACGCGATGTTCTTGCAATACATGTTGCGTTTTGCGTATGCTTTCTTTGCAATCGATTTGTGGATAGGTTCCGGGTTCAAATTTTGAATTAACGCTGCATATATCCAGCCCGATAGTGTAGGCTGTATGAGAAAAGCGTAGGACCGGGAAATCTGGCGAAAATTGGGAAATATATATTTTTTTATATTAACAATGGACTACAATATTTCGAAGAAACAGAAAAAGTTTACTTCTGATGAGTATCACGAGCGACGAGATAGTAATCTGCAGTAGCAGATACTGTGATCTGCCGGCCACGATGTAAAACGCCGTTAACTGACGAGCACAATTTTTAGTTCGACTCATAAGTAATTTAAATTGTGCATGATTATGCACATTATTAGTGATGATTTTCATGCAAAATTCCTTAAAATATAATAACAGTGATAAAAAGCAATATAAGAATGCCATATCCGAATTATTCTTCCTTTAGACAGGGTTTCTCAGTTTAATATCGAAAAAAATAACTCATCAGTTAACGGCGTTTAAGCTAGTAGATGGCAGTGATATTATCATCATCACCAGCCTCGTCACCAATCTATAAAGGCCTACTGCAGTGACAAAGTCTTTCCTCACAGCATAGCCATATAAGCCATGGGGAGTATAGGCCGTCACTAACCACGAACACTCATTGCAGGTTGGTGGGTGTAAATTACTACTATCCTAAGATTATAGCCGACGACTTAACGTGCCCTCCGAAGCACGGAATCATCTTTATTTTTGGACAATCAGGTGATTCAGTCTGCAATATCCTAAAGTCAGAAAAATCGCGCAAAGTGAATTCACTATGTGGTCTTGCCGCAAGTTTCGAACCCACATCCTCCGGATCTAAAATCCAACGCTCAGCGCACTTGACCACATGGGCAGTTACAGTGATAGGAATATATAAATATTACCTGCGTTATAAGATATTCTCCCGCATTAAAACATAACCTAAAATCGCTTTATTAAGTCACGTTTTTTTTTGCCGCAATTGGCCTTTACAGTTTTACCGGGAAACACGCGATGTCGCCGCGCGGAAAACATAGCTTAATTTTTTTAAAATAGATAGTTTTGCCTAAAATAATAGGAGTGTTTGTTTTTCCTTATTACACCAGCTACCTGCATTGTAATTTGTCCAGGGAAACTTATCTAAATCAAGGGAACTTTTTATGCTACATACTCACCATGTTCATTATTTTAACTAAAAGATAGTATATATTATATTATCTGTGCTAAAAGTGCAAGTTAAGTAAAAAAATTGTTTATTATTTCCAAAATATTGTTACAAACGGCGGAATCCCCTTTAAGCAGAAGATGTCTGTCTGGTAAGTACAGGATTCCGCTTCTTCATAAAAGCGGTACATATTTTCAACATTGAGCTTATTAGTATTATTGTGATTATTAGTATTAGTGATTTCTTTCGCAGTTGACCATTACCTTAACAACATCATCGTTTCATCTGGTTAGGTGGTAGCTTACGCTTCTTTATCGATTTCATGAAAGCCACTCGAGAACCATTATTATTATTATTTACTCACCGGCTATTTGTTCTACGCACTGTGTCCAGAACTCTGCCACTTCAACTTGTTAGTCCTGAGTACTATGTTCGTCACTAGATTTCTCCTACGGAAACCATAACACAGTACGTTTGCAACCTTGAGCCTATTCAGTCAATAATTTTTGGTTGGGACTTCCTTTAAAGTAGTTTAAAGTCAACGATTTACTTTTGTATCGAATAATATGATAGGAGGTCTTTACCTATGAAATTGCTGTTCTGCAGTACTGGCCATGTCGAATCAAAATAATTTTAGTTTGTCTAAGAATTTTAAATTAATTTTATTTTATTAACACGGAATTCTTTCTCTAAGAGTAGTCATTTATTTATTGATTATGTTACATGTTCATCGCATTTCAATCTTTTTCGTCATCATAGGTACGTTAAAATTCGGGATAGTAATTATGGAATATGAGTACCGTCGTGGCAACAACGCGTCACAACAAGCGGCACGTAAAATCAACGACGTTTACGGAGCTAACGCTACAAACCAACGCATCAACTGTTATTGGTTTGATCACTTTCGTTCTGAAATCTGGAATTTTGAAAATGAACCTTAACAATTTGTTGCCTCTCGACCACCAGATTTCTTTAAGAAGGGCATCAATAAACTTCCACTTCGTTGGCAAAGATGCATTGATTGCATGGATGATTACTTTGCCTACTGAGGCTTGTACCTGATTGACCACTGGGTTCTGTTTAATGTTTATTTGTAAGTTTTTCTTGTTTATATTCTGTTACTTGTGTTCCTTAAGGCCAATAAATGTTTTTTCTTTCTATTAATACAAATAAAATATACATGAAAGAAATCCGTTAAAAAGTTTTTATTTAAAACGGTTATACACCTTAAGTATATGTAGGTGTGAACCGTTACAATTTATCGCCTGGCTTGTGGACCTTGTATGTATAGTAACGCTCTTTACAGCATTCATGCTTACCATATTATTATACTTAATACGGAACCGTATTTCTTGTACTTAAATATTATTTCATATAAAAATGGGGACTTTTGTCGTGTCTGGCGCAGATAGCTCTTGCCTTAGAAATATATGGATAATCGTGCTAGTTGAACTTTGATTCGAAACTTCAACACTAAAGTTTCGAATCAAAGTGCATCTACAAACTATCAAATATCATATCATCATCAAATATATTGCACTTATCAAATATATCATAGTACTTTGAGATTACAAAGTCACAAAAAACTAAGATATATTTAGCAATTTATTACCTGTTTTTACTTATAGTTTTGTTTAATATCACTCTTGTTAAGTTTCTACGCGAGTTAAAGCAAACCTGACTACTTTGATTGCTTTGCATAAGTTATAGTATGTTATAAAAACACGCCCGTTCGTATAAGTCATGTTAATGTACAATATTTATGAATACTTACCAAACCCACAATATCTTAGTAACACATATGTACATAGGTACTCTTACAATCAGGGAATTAATAATGTTAATATAAATTTTAAATGGCTTTCATTTTATTTCAGTAAAAAATAAACATATCTTTAACTAGTTATATACAAAACAAGTCTTTCCAAATGGTGCATCAAGTTGGTAGAATCATCTGGCTTAAGGGTAGCGGTAGCCGGCGGCGACGGGCTCGACGAGCTTGGCGGGAGCGGCGCGGACGGCGGCCGCGGGCGCAGCGGCGAGACGGGCGGGCGCGGGTGCGGGCGCGGCGTACGCCACGGGCGCGGGGTACGCCGCGCTGTATGCCGCCAACGGGGCGCTGTACGCAGCGGCTACCGGAGCGGCGTACGCGGCGGGGGCGCTGTACGCTGCCAGTGCGGGAGCGGCGGCGTACCGAGCCACCACCGGGCCGGCGACAGGTGCAGCCACCGGAGCCGCAGCGTACCGGGCGAACACCGGCCCGGTGGAGTACGCAGCCGCCACTGGAGCGGGAGCGGCGTAGCGCGCTACAACGGGCGCTGCGGCGTATCTTGCAGGAGCGATGGCGGGGGCGACGGCGTAGTTCGCAGCGTATACAGCAGGTTGGGCCACATTGGCTGCGTAGGTGACGGGGGCTGCGGCATAACGGGCCGGGACAATAGCAGGTTCGGCGACTACTGCGGGGGCTGCGGCGAGGCGGGTGGGGGCGGCGACTACAGCGGGGGCTGCGGCAATGCGGGCGGGGGCGGCTACTACGGCGGGAGCGGCGGCGAACCGGGCGGAGGCGGCTACTACGGCGGGAGCGGTGGCGAAGCGGGCGGGGACCACGGCGGGTTCGGCCACGACAGCGGGAGCGGCGGCCACTAGGGGCTCTTTACGGACGACGGCGTTAAAGCCGTTGATTGGGTCTGCGGCGTAGTCGACGATGCGACGAGTGCCGTCGGGCTCCACCAGTGAGTAAGACCCCTGGACTAGGTCACCGTCACGTTGCTCCTGCTGACTCTTGTAGTCACCAGTAAGGGAGTCGGCAACGTCGTAGCCGAATCGATACTGGGGCAGCGGGTCGAACTCTTCGAGACGGGCGGCGACAGCGGGCGCGCTGTACGCCACGGGCGCCGCTGCGATGGCCGCGGGAGCCACGCTGCCGCAGGCTACGGCCACCAGGCAGGAGAGGACAACCAACTAGAACAAATAAAAGTATTCAAGTTGACATATGTACAATAACACGACTTCACTAATCGATTCAAACAAATTTTATAATCGATGTTCAAGTCACGCGCTCGTCGTTTACCTACAAATTATTGACGATCAATAATTATTGATAAACTATTAGTTTAATTATAATTGAACTAATTGTTTGTATTTAATAACTTATTTATTATTGAATAAGTGAAATATTTTTGGTATTATCAATTGGCACAATGAACACTGTTATATTCACGATCACTGAACACTTCACGATATCAATCCACAGGCGGTTCGTACCTTGAATGCCATTTTTCTTGTTGAGGTGGACGGGTAGCTTGGAGCTGTAAACTGTACCCCTTGTTGGATTCTAACGCCATTTATAGTGTTCGAGTGCGGGTTGCCTCATCCTGGCCGCATCTCCAAATTTAAATATATTCAAGTACGCACGTACGCGGCCGATGGGACGGCCGGACAATGCTGCAGACAAAGCGGCTACTTGTGCAACCGTGGCCTAGGAAACCTCGCGGTCAAACCAATTCTTCGCTTGGTCCTCTAAACAACATTTTTTTCAGGAGCGCATTATACATATTTCATGGTTGCCGCCCGCTGAAAAAACCCGACTGTTAACAAACGATTGTATGCGTACGTTCACTACGACACATTTGTTTTACGAATCATAAAATAACTTACTAACAGAGAATAAAGAAAAGAAAGAAAATGAAATGCTAAAACACGTTATATACCTAATCAAAAAATAAAACCAATTGCGATTATTAAAATTAAAAATATCACCACTTTTCATACAAACGACAGATATATATTCACGGTAAGATATTTATTTCAATCTAAGGGAGCAAATATATTACATGCTAATAATCGAATAATGCCATCCTCGGATTGGTCTTCTTAACAACATATTTTAGAAGCACTTATACTCACAGTTGCCGTCCGTTCAAAAAACTATTGAAATAATTATATTCACATAACTGTACGGCAAACATACGACTATACCATAGATATAGTAAACGCAGCGCGTGCAACAGTCTAAACTATTCGCGATACCATTATGATCCTTTTTAAGTTTTACTAATGTTTGTATGCTTACCACTTCGATAATATTTTATAATCCCATCATAATGTCCCACGCTATGGCTCCTGCCATTTCGCAAAGCATAACTATGGGCAGCTATTCTTAATTTTTCTAACAATAACTATTGTAACTAGCTAACTTTATTATATGGGTTACACAATTTAGAATGTGAGTGTGAACTTAACAAATTTTTGATGGTAAAAAATTTAAAATGTCTTTTTTTTAGAAACATTGGTCTAATATTTATGGCGTAGAATTAAGATCCCTACTCTACAGTTGTGTGTACAGGAAATCTAATACTAACATTAGTCTGGTTTGGTCATCAAGCAGTAAAAGAGTTAAAGAACCTTCTGTGTGTTTTTTCTAGTAATCAAGTAATAAAGATTGATTAACAACGGTCAACACTATTGTCTTACGTGACGACTGTCAAATGGCGGCCTGGAACTATGGGTTAACGCGCTCCTAGGGCTCGGAATCATATGATGTTTCAATCTGCAATATCCTTACCAAACTGGAAAATCTCACACAAAGTGAATGGGATTCGAACCCACGACCTTACCACCAGACTACTTGTCCTATCGGGACTATCGTGAGCTACAAATACCCATTTCAACAATATGCTACATAAATGGTGTGATCAAATAAATTTATGTAAAGGAACGAGCCCCTGTAAATAAATTTATACAGAGGAACTTACATTATTATATACCATATTTTAATATTCGAAAATGAATACCGCAGTATTCTAAGCAGGAATCTGAAAATCTATGTATGTTTTGGGTCACAATACAAACTTACTAGTTCTTGATACATTTATCGCGAACGGAATTCTAGATACGCCATCCGTGCCTCAAAAACAAACCGCCGAAGAGAGTACAGTTTGTATTCTTTTGTTTAGGTAAATGTGTTCGAAATTAGAAATATGTGTATGTGTGCTGTCGCTGTATTCGGAACACTTTTTTCGATTGTTTTGTGATCATATTACGAATCCATACTTTTTTACATCATTGTGGTGTAAGGCAATGTACGGTTTTAAAAAACTCCTCAATAAAACAATCATAAGAGAAGGCATTGTCGAGCAGTGGACATTATGATATGTCTGTAGTTATAACACACAGTATTTATTTTTGTTTATATAAGACAGCTAACTTAAATCTCATGGGTATGTACACATTAATGCGGTATTGCCTCTAACTAATTAGAAGCTGCCTTAAAAGGAAAAACCCGCTTAGGAACGTCCGAAATAGTTGTGCAGGTTTGTCATTATTCGAAAAAAGCCTCAACTTAATGGTTGTTCCCGTAACATCCCAAACAATGTATGTATAATGGACAGCCATCAGACAGCTATTCTTAAGCAGTCGCCGTGAGAGCAACATTTGCATAATAAAGAAAGGCTATGTTCACGGAAGGACACACGGATGCCGCCACTCAATTACACTGAATATTTCAGAGAACAGATTTAAGTCCTGCAAATATCAGAAAGTAGATGTCATTTTGAGGAAGAACGTCACATGGTAACACTTCCATCGTCGATCTTAATTACGGAAACTTTTCTTTTGCGACAAAATATATTTTGTGTAGTTATAAAAATCACAGAGACCTACGTTTTCAATTATTTACTAATATTTTTTTATAAATATTTACAGCGAGACACATAAGTATAAAACATATTTAAAAAATAATAAAAGTTACCAGCGTGTGTACAAACGAGCGCGTTTACTAAAATAAAAATATCCACAACAATACTGATTTACGGCAGATTTTAACATAGGGCAATATCTCGATTAAGTGCGGACAAAATTTATAATTATTCTAAACCAATGAAAATAATTGACAAATATTATTTAATCATTATTAATCGTCATCATCAACTTATGACGGCAACTGTAGGGCACAGTTTCCCGTACGGGATAACTATTATAGATTTAAATCGTTTTAAATCTACTATTATAGTTCTATTATATCTATGAGCTATGGGATGAGAGGATGGCATTTTTAAAACTATAAGGCATTTTATATATTGTGAAATTGTTCCGAGATAGCAATCTTTTAACTCTTATTCCATAATTCGTTTATTTAAAAGCAATCTATGGCCAAAGTTGTTACTTAAGTTATAGATATTTTAATAGCAATGATAAACATTACGTATCAAGAATTGATAATATGTCAGATCATTTCAAATCATTTAATCTATTTGGAAATGCACGTGTGTTTTCTACGAGCCGGCAAAAACTGGTGTATTGCTTATATGAATTTTAAAATTAAGGCTCTTTTATGTTTCGCGCGCGAGATTTAAGATACTATTCTATTACTGTCTGCTAACACTAAAATACACATATCTTCGCGCGCATTACTACGTGTCGCGAATCTCCAAATTACCTGTTTGCATTGAATAGTTAATAGGCTACTGTAATGGTGATTTTTATCTGTGGAATCGTCTTAATAGGCATATTTTGTAATATAAGATGCATGCAATAACAATGCTTATTAACAGTTGTTGCAAATATAGGTGCATTTGTAACTAAGCATATACCAGTAAGTAAATACCAATGCTTTTATTACATCCGTAATCCCTAAAAAGGGATCACGCAAACATTCTGTAGTTTCACCTTTTAGCGCGGAACATGTGGCTATGGTGGCGGCAGAAATAGGTTAAACATTTTTTCTATTTTAAATTCTAAGTTCCTATATATACAAAATAATGTATTGGTAAAGGTAACATATTTATACTCTCAAATGAAGAACAACAACTCAAGACATTGAAGGCAATCAATGTTTAAAAAAGTAACAACTTACAAAAGATTACATCTGTATTCAAATAAATTCTTAACGAAATTGTATAGAGGCCGAGTAAGAGCCTATGCATCCAGCATAATGATAGGTGACATTGTTACATTTATTAGTTCGCTGGCATTGACACCCGCGAAATAAATTCGTTGATACTACGCTACAACCCATCTCCATTTAATCTTAGGTTGACCACAACATCAACTTTACAGCTAAGTTCTCTTGATGCAATTTAACTTGGCAGTTTAGGTAGCAGTTAAGTGTTTAAAGTATATTATAGTTTTATAGAATTGAAGCTTAAACCATTAGCAATAAGGTTTATTTTTTCTGTTTGAAAAGGTACGTTGACGTTCGCGGCCATCCCACTCAGTAGCACGAGCGCATGAAAATGCATGACGATAGTTTTCCCGAGTTGCGACGCGCGTCCTTGTGAAGGCTGCCAGGTATTGCGCAAGCGGTACACGCGCCATCTGCCGATCTTGATAATAAATGTACAGCAAACTATTATATTTATATCACGCGAGAGTTGCGATACTAACAAATATACTCGTGTAATTCATTGATATGAAATTGAATCTACAAACAACGAAGCTATTCGTAACAAAACAAACGACACAAACATAAGTTGTCATAATCCTGACATATTATGTTCTAGTTTTTTAACTGTTCTGTATTCATTGAGAACTTGAGTAAAATAATTTAATATTAATAATGTTGTAATGTTATTATTACTTTTTCTACAGGAGGTCACCTAAATTTGCGTAATTAAAATGCTTTTAGTCTCTCCCTCTCCTCGTAATAAGCTTTAAATTAGTATATTTCCACATTTATTGACAATACTTCTTAAAAGTTTCAAAGACTTCTCATAAGCTCTGACGTTAGATCTTGGTTTAAAAAATAGTTTTTTTTATTGTTACAATATGTCTAACAACGGTTTCCTTAATTTTGTGGAAATATACATATAACAACATTATACGACCGCTGACCGCTCATTGGTGTGGACTGTTGCCTTGTGATCTGGAGGGTGCAGGTTCAAATCTTGCCAAATACCAATGTCTTACAGAATTTCCAAAATTATATGTACGTTTATTCGACGCTCTTACGGGGAAGGAAAATATCGTGAGGAAACCGCACTCTGCTACGAAGATTCACCCGTTGTACGAGAAGACGGCCACTCCGCACTGAGCCAGTATGGACGACTACAGCCTTTTTACACTTTACAGGTATACTCGTACCCCTCGATGTACAGATTTCTAAACTAAAGGAAATTTGTGTTTGGGTACGTATAATGAGCTGAGATGATTATTATAATGTTTTCCAGTATGGCTGAAAGCTACTTAAGCCGATTTCAGAAAGTTACCATCTCGCAATAAGAATTGTCACATCTGTTTATTCAAACCAGCGATTTTTTTTTATAAAGTGACATTCATTAACATAAGATTGTTAGTACAATAGCATATGAGTAATGTTACTTAATTAGCAATCATCTGAGACTATGTGTCACATATTCATGTACATTCAGATATTTTTAGGGAGTCATGAAACAGGCCGTGCTTGGCGTGGCCGTGGCGGCTTTTCTGTTTCTTGCAGTGGGGCGTTACAGGCTTATTAACTATTATTATTACTTACGCGTTCTTTTAATAGATGTATATTTCCTAATTTTATAAAGAGAACACTGCAGACATATTTTTGTATAACATTGTAAATATTAATCATTTATCGGAATAAACACAAGTGCTTTCGAATACACTTGCATAATACCGCCAAAGACAAATTGTAAGGATGCCGATAAAATGTCATGTCAATTAATTAAATGGATCTTTCAACGAATCGCGAGGTCGCACGATATAAATGGCGCGAATGGCTCTGCTGCAAACGAAAACTGAATCACTAGTACGAACCGAGCTCTCAACATTGTTGCAAGCTTTATGGCAAATTACATGATTATGCACTCATATTTGACTGAATTTTGTATTTCAGATAATAATAATTTCTTTTTATCGTGCATGACGGTAACCAAAGGAAAAGCCGCCATGTTACAAGTGTCAAATTGAATATGTACACTTAAGTATTTCCCAATTCGCGGTACTTAACTTTTTAAGACGACATATTTTTATCTGAGTCCATTGTTTTTATCATCTCGCTCCCTTTAACTTGGACACGCTTTACCTTCAGTTTATACCTACAGCTTTGTCGAAAATGCTCTGCTTTAATGACTCAGAGGCGTTGCTCGAATTCAAGAAGTACTTTGTGGTACGAAAATTATTATAAGTATTATTTAAGCATTAGTCATCAGTCATCACTCAGATTCTTTAATGATTCAGAAGACAATCCTGGACACAAATCTAGTACATCTCGTATGTGGCAGTTAGAAAAAAACAGTTTCGTTATTCATAGCTCGATCTTTAAGGACCTTAATTTCTGATTTTGATTGTTTTAGTTTTGTAGTGTATTCTATCCGCCTGCGTTGCCAGGTCGCTTAACCTGCATATTTGGCCTTATATATGGGTAAAAAGGCCAGACATCTTACATTTTTAGGAATTTAATGCAATTAAGGAAAAATAATAACTTATAATTTAAAAATAAACAAAAAACCCGACTGCTAAAAATACCCACTCAAAATGGAAAAACAAGCACTATAGCGTAAAGTGCAAAAAAAAAACATTATTTACTTTTCATAGTGTTTCTGGCGGAGACAAACAAATGACAACAATATTTCTAAGTCAAAGTCAAAAACATTTATTTTAAATTAGGCTTACAAAAAGCACTTATGAACGTCAAAAAATATACAAAAATATAATAAAAAACGATTAAAATACTAACTAAAATATGAGTTTTGATGCTTTGAAAAAAAAGCGCTTCAGTGGTTTGGCCTGTTGAGAAAGAAGCACTCAAGAAAACTCAACAGTGTAGCCTTTTTTAAAAACATTTTCATTTTCCTTAATGTAACAATATATCAAAAACACTGAAATAGCTGAGCAGTTTAAGACCACAGATTTTTATCACATAAATATTCGTCAATAGTGTAGTACCCTTTTTTAGAAAGGTGTTTTTTATTCTAGCTTTAAACATGTGTAAAGGTAACTCGACAATATTTTGCGGTACCTTATTGACAAACTTTATACATCTTCCTATAAAAGATTTACCTACTTTATGTAGTCTCATTTATTTCAATAATTACACTACATACACTAGCTTACTATTTAGGCACATTTATACAGTTATCTAAGTCTCAAAAAAGGTTTTTAGGAATTGATTGTCTCCCGCCTTCAATACCATGAAAAGTAAATAATGTTTGCACTATATGGTAGAGCTTGTTTTTCCGTTTTCAGTGGCTTTTTTAGCAGTCGGGTTTTTATGTATTTTCCAATTAGTAATATTTTATTTCAGACGTTTTAGTTAACCAATAAATATAAGTTTAGATAGCTAAGAGCACAGTGTTTTCTATTTTCTAAAAATTATCACTTTGAAGCTCTGTTTTGTAACCGAATCGAAAAACCATTATCACACACTTGCTCTGTGAAAGAACTATTCAACAACACCAAATATTTTAAAATATTTTTCAAACTTACAAAATGGCGTTAAAAATCCACCACTGTGATTTTATACTTTGAATGTACCCAGTGACACTCGCGATATGAAGACAAACCTAACACTGTATTTGTTAAAATCCGTCAATTCGTTTATTCTGTAACAGGGAACATAGAAATCTACATACATATCGCACGTTTATATTATAGGGGAACAATTCGAAAAACATGATTGTTGGGTAAACGCGTTTGAAGATTCTTGACGCTTCGGTTCTCAAAAATCATAAATAAATGAAACATTAATTGCAAAATAATAGAATATAATAAGAGTTGTCCGTTAGTTATGACTTATCGCATATTAGTTTATCCAGCATTATTAAAGAAACACTTTACTCGGAAATATGAAAAAGGATAAACTAAGTTTTGCGCTTCATTGCACGTTTGACTTTTATCAAGAGCATCATGTAGATTGTGTGATTTTGGGCCGTTTATAGGTAAACTCAAAAACGCATTTTGTTAGATGTGCCTCTATGGTATGAAAGGTGCGAATGTACGCTTGAAAACATATCCTTCCTTCGGCAGTTGGGTAAAAAAGGATGGTTCAAAAGCTAGACACGCACCGCATATTTTATTGTATAGGCAATTCCAAACTATGTCCGACTTTATTTGGACACCTGGGAACCCAAGTATGTCGGACTTCATCTAGACTCTTGGGAACTCTAGGTAAGTTTGTTTGAGATTCTGAAATAAAAAGGTGAACGTCCGTTACGTCCGCAAGAATATTAATATATTATCATTAATTGACATTCCGCAAAATTTAAGCTATTTTATTTACTGGTGTATAGGCCTTAGTCGTCTAATCCGCACTGGGCCCGCGTGAATGACTAAGGCCTATACATGCACGTACGGTTAGGCTTGTGCCCCTCTGTGAGGTCGTTTAATGAGCTGACGATGATGTTGATGAATTCACTGGGACAGCACAGAAATAATACAAATAAATTATAAATATCAATAACCAAATCCGTCTGAAACAAAAGCACTTTCTTTTAGCTCTAGTTAAACTAAGTTATTGGCATTAAGCGCACTGCTTCGGATGACCTAAACACTTTCCATAACTATAGTTCTCAGAACGGGCTTGGTGAGGTAACTAGAACTAGAACGAAATGTGATAGGTGTGCAAGGATACTGTAACAGCGCATTACCATATGGGTGAGGTCGCTGCAGTGCATACGTCCTTTAGAAAGTGCCTACTGAGATATGTATGTAATCACGCGTATTACAGATAAAAGAGTTATATTTCGAGTTTATAAAAAGTTTAAAAGAGTGACTAACGCGTTTCTTGCCGGCTGTTCTCGAAGATCCAATTTTTCCAAACTGGTGGTAGAATCATAAAAATACATATACAAATTAATTATTGACGATTCAAAAGCATCAGTAAAATATTTATTTGAATAAAGATATTTTGAGTCTGATTTTTAAAGTTTTTTTGCTATATTATGAAATCCAATATTTAATAATTGTAAACGTAGGTATGGTATTCTATAATGTTTATAAGTAGATACATATTTGTAAGATGAATATCTACTAATATGTTATCATCATCATCAGCTCATTAAACGTCCCCACCGAGGGGCACGAGCCTACCCGTATAGGGTGATTAGGCCTTAGTCGTCCACGAGGCCCAGTGCGGATTGGACGACTTCACACACAACCTTCGAATCTCTTCGCAGGCGTGCATGAAGGTTTCCTCACGATGTTTTCCTTCACCGTAAGAGCGTCGGATAACGTACATATATTTTTCGAAAATTCGAAAATACATTGGTACGTGTCGGGATTTGAACCTCAGCCCTCCCGGTAGGAAGGCGACAGTCCACACCACTGAGCCACCGACGCTCTACTAATATTTTATACTCGTTGGTTTTTACTGTCTGGCTTTGGCTCATTGGCTCACCTAGCCAACTTTATTGCTTCTTTCTTATATCCGAAAATATCGTAGTATATACGAACAAATAAATAAATAATTTTATAATAACAGTTATACAGCGCCATCTAGCTACTGTTACCGGTACTAAACAACGGATAAATATACTTAAATACCTTTTTTTTGTAAATACATACTTATTACAAACACCTATATGTTCATGCGCACAAATATTTGTACTTCCCGGTGATCTAACCTGGAACCTTTGGTGTTATAGCCGACGTTGCAACTATTACACCAAATGGGTCATCAAGTCAAAATGAATCATCATTATCAGCTTATCAGCCTATAATTTTACATGTTCCCGTAAAGTGAAGCACAGAAATATCGGGCCGAAGCGTAACCCAGTATAAACACGTAATGCAGGTTGTAAAACAAGTTGGAACCAACGGCTTGACTTGATGTGCCTATGAACCTATTATACTACGATAGTAGTTAGGTCGGGACCAATCGCCATCTATCGAATCATCTTTCTTTACACATTATCATACTACATTACATACCAATACGATATAAAATAATACATTGTTTGTGAAGAGTGTAGATCACAACGAGACTTACATCATATAGTTCCAAAGACAAGATCCAAACCGGAAACCAAAACAAAACCAAGAGCCAAAAAAGCAGCGAACGAGAGACACGCGCCGGACATTGCATCACTACAGCGACCTTAGGCTGTGTAGTCGCTGCGTCACGAGGACATTAACTCGAATTGTGACACTTGTTATACACCCCTGTGTACCGAATGCCTTCGAATATTATTTATAATTAATTATAAGAGGGATAATTTACATAATATTAAAATGTTTTAAACTAAAGTTGCCGACAAAGCTCGAGAGATCAGCAAGTTCAAGTGGCAGTGAGCCGGTCACGTATGTCACCGATGCCCATTGGAGCATACAAGTTCTGGAGTGAAAACCGAGTCTTGGCAAGCGTAGGACGCCCTCCGGCCCAATGCTATGTATGAGGCTAGTGCTTATGGGGCTAGATGGCGTGTGATATGTATTGTTATTAATTAATTAACCTACCTTAGAACGTCCTACTCGCAGTTCTTATTTAAAGTAACGCATCGCCCAACTATAGTCGTGTTATCATACATAGTTTATGAAGACATATAGAAGCCTCAATAAGGAGAAGTATTTATATCAGATTTAAAGAGATGCTGATAAAAGATTGAAGGATCATGGCAAACGTTTATATAACTTGCAAATCGATGTGTGTAAGAGTTACATTGTAACAAATTAGTTACCACTGCCAGTTATGATGTAACAACGGCATACAGGTTATCCTACTGCAATAAAAGGCTCAATTCTTTGATTCCAGACGTCGATCTTGTGGTAATATTATCCTGTATCTCAAATTTACTTTTACTCGTATTATAAATCAAGCCGGGACCTATCGCGTTTCATTACTTTTGCACCACCAAGGTTACAAGTTTAAAGTTACTGAACGGGCAATGAAGAGGTCTATCATTGAGAAGAATTTACAAATTTAAATAGTAGTGGACTTATCCCGAATCGTAGGCCGGAACAGATGTTTTTTGGAATGGAGACCGTGTCCTAACAAGCGTGTTGTAGACTTCCTTAAGTCCGATGGACTAGCAACCAGAAGTCGCTCGTGGAGATAATGCAGAAAGTTAACTATTCATTATCCATCAGCTCCTAAACGTCTCCACCGGGGGCACAGTGCTTTACGCAAACCCATGAATGAATTAATAATAAAGTGAAAAATCTCCTCAAAGGCGTTGCGCAGGTTTTCTTTTAACCATATCATCCTAGTGTTTAATTTTTCAAACGGATACTTTATATCGCGTTTTTTAAATCATTTGTAATTCATTGTTGTTATGTTGGGATAACTTATATTACTAGCTATTATTCAAATAAATGTTATTTTACTTCACGCGGTTTTTGTTTACTTTATATAATAATTTTGACTGAAAGTTTTTGTGCAAAATTATAAGTCACAGAAAAATTTAAGTAACTGTGATGTTTTATATGATACTACTAAAATTTCAGATTTTTCCAAAATAGATAGTACTACTTTATCATACCATAAAACATTTTGGAAAAAAATATAAGCTATCGATAAGTGAGTCTTATGTACCGTTCCATTATTTGAGCAGTAGGAACACGCGCATATGTACTTTATATACATCAAGTTTTGTACTTTTTTAGTATTGGTTTGTTATTATAATATTATTTTTTTACCCTCAAGATCGGAAGGCAACAATCCACACCAATGAGCCACCGAAACTCTCTTACGATTCTAAGGTAACATTTGCGATAACTGATAACGAATAACTGCAGCTAAAATAAGTTTAAAAATAATAAAAAAAGACAATAAGCATTATTATCTCATAGAAACCAATAGTTGTTACATTGAACTTTGACTGATGGGCAAGGTGTTAATTCTTATTATCTGATAATAAGTGCTGTCTAATGGCTGACCTCCAACTAGTCACTTTGTACGAAATACTTCCGCACCAGTCGGCCAATAACTGTTGCATCTAAGTAAATTTTGACCGCACCATTGGGTGCGATGTGATCGATAATGGGATACAAATGATAAGTGTGGTCTTCATACCGCCAGAAATCTAATCTACAATGTATCATTTTTGAGTTGTGAAGTGAACGGAGCAACTCTTTGCTCACCTGATAATAAGTGTCATGCCTGCCCATAGCAAATGGAGCGTTGATGGAAACCAGTCTAATTAGTTTTTGTTAAAATTGCTCTGCGCCCATCCTCCTAAATGACATAGGACGATAAGGACGCTCATCTGGTGGTAAGTGATACGCCTGACCATGACAGATCGGCATTGAAAGAGTCGAACAACTGATAGACAGTTATTATTCTCCGTCAACGCCGCACTGCGCCCGTCGCCCGAGACAACAGATGTTAGTTCTCTTATACCCAGTAATTTCACACATCCTGAAACACAAAAGCGCATAGCACTCCTGTTTCACGGCACAATATCTGGGACTGCAGTGGTACCTAGACGACTCAGTAGCCAGTCTACCACCTAGTATGTTTGGTTATTCTCTTACACTTAGTAATTACTATAAATAATTAGTGTAAGAGAACTAGCTAGATACAGTGACCCCTTATTAAATACTGTTCTACTTTATTACAACATCCATGTATAATTTTCATATTTTAAAAAAAAATGTTTATCAGTTGTTTAGTACCCGTAATACAAGTTCCACGTTTAACTTGGGGTTCCACGTTTAAATAAAGTTAATATAATGAGGACCTAAAAAATATGCTGTACTTAAACTTGTTCCTGTTTGTGCATACTAGGTTCGTTATGGATTTTCTCAAATCAGATGTTAATTATTACAGTACAATAAATTACCCTTCTTATATTATGTTGTTCCTTTTAAAAGACAACATTGTCCTTTTTGCCAGGAAGAGATTTCTGATTACCAATAATTCCATTAGTAATTTGTATTAATAATGATTTCTATATGATACCATACAGCCTAATATGTCTATCTATCTATAAGGCTTTAAATAAATAATTGTTCGCAGAACTTGAATGTAGGTAACCTCCGGTGTACATTATGTAGAAATAAAATTGGCACAAGTTTGGGAACAAGGTCGTTCAATAATATAAAGACAATAAATTACATGTGTGTACATGAACAATGATTAGAAATATTGACCTAAAATGTTACGTTGTAGATTCGAGTAATATATTCTTTTACTGCCTACATGAGTGTTTATATCCAGTCCAAGGTTACGATACGAATTCTCACTGGGCGTGAGTGGTCGGTCACCTTACATGTTCAGTCTCATAATTATTGTAATTATTTTCTCATTATAAAACAAGGCAAACAACCGCCGAATCTCTATCTCACGTGGTGTTGGAATTCAATGTTTACTAAATACATTTATTTCTATATATACGATACGTAATTGAGGCTGCAGTACTAACCTTTAGGAGTGTATCTTAATCGTATTATTTTACTACTTTGTTTTTTTTTTCATAATTGTAGAAAAACGTCAAACGGCAACAAAAGCTTATTGAAGAAGTTAGTAACGCTAGATTTAGAGGTTACACTACAAAAACAAGTCTGGCTATTGTCTATACAGTATAAAGTAGCTTACATTTTTATGCAGGGCGTACTCATCTGTTGTTCTACTTCGTAACCCAATAATTTATCCATAAGTTATCCAAGCCATTATGTCTAACCAATAAACACATAGTACACGGTATGCAAAGCCAAGTAATATGTAAATTATCGACACTGCAACGTTAAAGAAAAACACATAGAGTAAAAAGACTATAAAAATGTATGCAATTATAATTCGCCGAGAGCGTGCACATGGTCATAATCCCTCAACGTCTCAATGCTATTGATAGTGTCGAATGCAATTTATTAATACGTATTCACTTAAAACAATGCTCAACTCGCCTTGACATTACCGCTGCAGCTAATGCTGATTTTATCCAGCGGCCGCTGCGCCCGCGCAGTGGGAGGTCACGTGACAGAGTTGATTAGTAATCTCCACACATGTAGGTACTACATAAACTCATGACTGTGCTAAAAGTACTTGAATATCCGAAGGGTTAAAGGATTTTTCTTTTCAGTTCTATTTACGAAAGTTCAAGAAGGGAAGGTTTTTTTAATTTTTTATTAGTTACTCATAGAAACCGGGCCGGATCTGGGGGGGGGGGGGCGACGGGGGCACGTTCCCCGGGCGCACGGTCAGGGGCGGCAAACCGACTAATGGACCACTCATCATTTACCTTACTTCCCGCGAATAAATAATAGTACAAGTGCATGGCCATAGAAATACGACTGATAACCGGAGCGCGGAGTAAGGCATGTTACTGAACCATTACTTTTTTTGCATAGTTCTAAATAGGCGCCCGCAGACCACGGTCAGCAGGCGGGTGCAGCTGCGATCGAGGAATACGCTGTATACGAAAATCTCTCGTCGATCTCTATACAGGGCAGCAGTAGTATTTCAAAGTTACGTGTTATTTCTCTATGTTAATTAATGCAACTTAGCTGCTTTAAAGCTATATCATTTCATGATGGACAGCTACAATTGAAAAAAAAATAAAAATAAACAATTAAGCTCCTTTTACTTGCATCAAGCGACCACGTTTTTTAAGAAAATATACAAAATAAATTGGAAATAAAACGCCTTTTTCATCCAGTGTGACTTCGAAAAAGCTGAGGCGAGTAGTCTTATTTCATTATAGAACTTAATTGATTAATATCAATACCAATAATTGATAAATTGTAACTTTTTAATGACATTGCTTTTTTGCCGAGGTTAGGATGGTTATGAAACAGCTTAAGCGTTATTAGACCCCCGCTACGACGGATATACCGCAGAGCTTTTGAAAGTAGGGGGCACGCCAGTGCTTAAGACCCTTCAGAAGCTTTTTAATTCCGGAATCGGTGATGGTGCGACACCAAAGGTGAGGAGCAATGGCGTGGTGGTGTTCTTCTTCAAGAAAGGTGATTAAACCTTTTCCCTCTCTATTCAACCTATCGCAGTCCACTGTTGGACATTGGTCTCATTTTGCGCCAGATATTCCGGTCCTCCGTTTTTCTCATCCAGACTCCACCAGCGACTTTTCGCAAGTTGTCGGTCCATCGGGCCGGAGGGCGTCCTACGTTACGCTTGCCAAGACGCGGTCTCCGCTCCAGAACTCGTCTGCTCCAACGGCCATCGGTTCTGCGACATCATTACCCACTGCCTATGCCGGTAATTTTAGTTCTTTTGCGGATAACATCATTTCTGATTTTATGTATAAGAGTCTCCCAACATAGCACGCTCCATCGCTCGTTGAGTAACTTTGAATTTCTGAACCAATCCGCAGTCAGTGTCCATGTCTCATCTGCGTATGTTGGTATGGGTAGGACGTATTTCTCAAAGACTTTTGTCCTTAAGCGTTGCGGAATCGTCGACGTGAAGATCTGATGTAACTTGCCTGAGCCTGATGAAATTGTGCCGGTCAAGTTTTAGCCCAAGTAAACTTATTCTTGGACAATCTGGAGAAGGACGCCACCGACGCTTATCAGAAACGCTACCGGTCTATAATTCTTCAAGAGAGCTTTATCACCCTTCTTAATGAACGCTTGTGGACCACGCTTCCAGTGTAGTTCCCAGGTAGATGACGGCATTAAAAGAGCTCACCTAATGTCCTAAGGATGGGTTGTCCACCGGTGTTTAGGAGTTCTGTCGTAATACCGTCATCCCACGGGGCCCTTTCATTTCTCAGTTGCTTCAGTGCTGCACTAATTTCGCTAACGTCAACATCCGGCATATCCTACGTACAATGGTGCCTTAGTAGGGCACGTAGATCTTCGCTGTCTTCGGTCTGTACTGATGAGCGCTCGACAAATCCATAGAATTTCTC
The DNA here is from genome assembly GCA_019425675.1 of Leucinodes orbonalis. NCBI lineage: Eukaryota > Metazoa > Arthropoda > Insecta > Lepidoptera > Crambidae > Leucinodes > Leucinodes orbonalis. Next base: position 6,448 of record PQWD01006399.1, on the reverse strand, counting down.
AACCTCTTCCAGGATCTGTTGGCGTAATGTGAGTAGTTGGCCATCTGCTATATTAAGCTTCACCAGAATGCTCCTGCCAAGTGGTTTTTGGAAAACTTTGGGCCCCCTGTTCTCCTTAATAAGGTCCTTAATTAACCTTGTATTGAAATAGTAGAATTCTCTGCGAACGAGTTTTCGTATCCGCTTGGAGAGAGCCTAATATTCCGGGTATGATAAGTTAAAGTCAAAATTCATTTATTTAAATTAGGCTTACAAAAAGCACTTATGAACGACAAAAATATACAAAAATTACATTACAAAAAAACAAATTTATTTCTTTGAACTGTTCTTTAAGAGAGTCACGTGGTCTAAGGTTGTAGATAAAAGCTCTTTTTGTAGCACAAATATTGTATCAATGTCGGCAGCCGTACCCCACAACGGTAGACCATACGACATTACATTATAAAAATGACTAAAATAAACTAATCTTGCCGTTTTTACATCTGTTACGAGTTATCTTAGATATTAAAAGCTTATTGAAGAATTAACGACCCATTACGATATTGTGCCACATCTTCAAGTTATTCTCCAGAGTCATTATGATCCGTCTCGCGCATATGTTTGACGATTTCCAGCCCTCCGAACAAGCGGGTTCCTCAAAGGCTTCAGCACCATAGACTACATATTACATACGCTGTGGCAGGTTATACAGAAGAGCGGAGAGTATAACTGACCATTATGTTTGGCGTTTGTGGACTATGAGAAAGCCTTCGATTCGATCGAGACTTGGGCTGTGTTTCATTCCCTCCAACGGTGCCTGACTTGACTACTGCTATATCGAATTGTTGAGATGTTTGTACGAGAGCGCTACTATGTCAGGCCGAGTACATGAAGAGCTTACCATTGGCACCGAGGAGTAAGACAAGGAGATGTAATATCTCTGAAACTGATCACAGCTGCGTAAAAAGTTGCAGCTTTGTCCAAATGTCAATCAATTTGAGGACCTATTATATAAATTAGTGAAATAATATAGGATGATAAAGGTAAAAATAAATAAAAGAGGGCGGGGCGGCATTTCTAAATTTTTGCCCCACCCAAAAAAAATTGAAGATCCGGCGCTGTAGAAACATCCAACATTTTAGAATCAAAACTGGCGTTGATACAGAATATTAGATATTTTTTTTCCTCAATATTTATTTATTCAGAGGGATTGGAATCAGGCATTGAAATCCTCCGAATGTCTTTCGTATATTTTAAATATTTTTATGAAGAACCCATTTGAAATATAGTATGTATTAGCATGCAGCTTTTCTTCAGATATATGGTACTGTCTTAGTCTAGTCACTGACTGACTAATGACATGGAAACGTTATATCACAGAATCTAGTAACACTGTTCGTTTTTAACCCTTCAGCCACAGCGAAAGCCTATTTATCATCATCAGCTCATTATTCGTCTACCACCGAGAGCGCTAGCCTACCCATACGAGGGTGTATAGAACTTAGTCATCCACGCGGGTCCAGTGCGGATTGGCCGATTTCACGCACAACCTTTGAATTTCTTCGTAGGCGCAGGTTAGGTCACCATGTTTTCCTTCATCGTAAGAGCGTCGGATAATCATACATATAATTTCGAAATTACATTAGTACATGGCGGGATTTAAACCTGTACCCTCCTGATCGGAAGGCAACTATCCACACCCATGTGCCACCAATGCTCTCAAAAAAAGGATGTTAATTTTAAAATAAATCTGTACACGAGACGAAAGTACGCACGCAGAGGCCTTACACTTTTGATTTATTTATTAGACTTCATAACATAGGTTCTAGGTATCTTCTCAAGTGTTTATTGTTTAAACAAATAATGTTCTAGACTTTTAGGAGAATAGCAATAGTTAACATCCAAAGTGAAGCATCTAAAGATTAAGAGCAAAGTCATATAATTTTAATGTTTCAATACTTCATATATACTTACCTAGTCATATTAATTGGAATATGATGGCAAGTCTCGGCAATGAGCGTATGACCAGGAACGTGTGGTCGGCTCTGTATCTCCTTTCTTGGACACACAGGAGATCATAAAGTTTCGTAAGGCAAAGTTCATCAAGAATAATAAAGATTTAGAGCTTCTTCCACTTGATTGTTTCTGTTATCGATACGCTAAGAAGAAAAAGTATTGGAATATGAATTCGTTACAATGCCACAAAGTTCACAGCACCTGAATTGACATAATGGTTTTCTCAGTAGCCGAGATTGTATCTCAGCTACGAAGAAAATTACTCATTATAACAGCGGCCTAGACCTTTCTCATAAAGACCTTAAGGTGCAATTGCTTTAAATCTTGACATTGCGCCACATATGCCATACTCGTAAAAATATCTTATAATTTTTAAAAGTACCGATTACACCTTCTTTTGAATAAATGCCATAAAAAATAATTCTGATTACTTTTTTACATGGACTTTGTGTAACTGATATTGATATCGCTTAAATGATTTATTATTGTGAACTGAAGTAATGACCTTAAATGTTAAATATCGTATTTATAAATTGCAGGATACTTAAAAAAAATATGACTTACATTTATATAATATGGAATCTTATTGCACATCTTTTCAGGTCCAAGTTAAATATCTCGTGCTATTCGCAGGATGCCAGTTTCTGCTCGTTCGATCTTACGAATACCCAGCGAGGCTCTGGTGACCCTCAAACACAACCTATTTAGTCAAGTCAAAAACATAAGAGGCATTTTGGTTAGTACATGAATAATTGGGTCTCGCCAGTGCAATAATTAAAATATGCAAGTAAAAATAGCTATCTACGAGTAGCTATGACTCTATATGAAAAATAGCTCTAAAGGTTATGCAATTAATAGTACGTACAAATTATTTTTTATTCTAACCAACCTTACTTTTCACTGTTGCACTTTTCCGATTGCCGAAGGAGGTTAACGAGCAAGTGGTGGGAATAGGTAAACTTCACCCTTTAGAAGTTAATGCAACGTGCCTGAGGGAGTTCCAGAGCGGGACTTGAACTTATTTTGCATCCTAATGACAAGTACCTGGCAAGCTATTCGCAAGGTTATAGCACGTCGTGTTCTCAACGTCTCTTCTCATATGTGGCAGTGGCCTTTGGCTTAGACCAACAGGGGACTGCACGGATGATTTACGAGTGACAAAGGTGGTGTGTTCAAGTTCAGGTACTGCAAAATATTTAAAAACATTGGTCAGTGATACCTATTCAGATAATGTAAAAGCGAAGTTCATTTCAGTGACAGAAATAATAATAATATTTTATTTATTTTCTCAACACAAACATATGACACAGACATTATAAGAACATGATAGATTGTGTGAGACAGTTACAATATAAATGATCTACTTATATTTTTTATTAGTCTAAATCTTATTAAATTAACATGTTGACATCCCTAATGTGGGTAACATTAATACTAAGTTTGAGTCGTGTTATTGTTAATGCGATTGTAGCGCACTCACTTTTTTTTTATTACACAGGTCATAGGCCCCCAAACTTGTTCTAACATCATTAACACAGTGTATTTTATTTCATAGTTTTTTGATAAAAGTGTGATGCAACGAGACTATAATTTATTTAAAAATAATCGTGTTTCTTGATGCCGTCGACGACAACTCTGTTGATTGATCGGCTATTCTCGTCAATATATCGTAGTAATAAATAAAATATGAAACATCTTTAAACCTTTGACGATTTGTTCTTTGATTTTTATGTGGTAGCTTAAAATGAACTCCTAGTTCAATTGTTTATTGTAATGTCTTTAATATAAGAGGCATAGTAAAATATTAATTTAAAACTCTATCAACTAATTGCTAACCAGTCTATGAATATTAATTGTCGTAAATATTCACGCTTGTCGTAGTCCTCTCATAAATCAAAATCAATTAGAGCCATAAATGCTTCTGTAAATTATAAAACCAATTACAGGTATCGTTTATATAGTCTAGTATACAGATTTCGATTCCATTATTTCTTGAGTAACCTTTATGCAAAAAGTTTACTTTAAAATTTCGCTAACTTAAATAAAGAAAACTTTGGGTACCTTAGAACAATACAATTGATACTCATATTGTAGGCTACAGACCTCGCCCGCGAGGTTTCGCTAATAGAATAACCGTTGAAATTATGACGTTTGTTGTTTCTACACACATTATGGGTCTGAGTATTTTTTAATAGATTAATATCGCTCGTCAATAGTGGCATGTGCGTTAATTTATATTTTGTTCAATTTACTCAAGTTACTAATACAAAACATCAATAATTCCTTTTTGTCTCTTGTTTCTTTAATCAATAGAACCTCGTGTCTTGAGTTCTGCGGAGGTAAATTGACGGTGGATCAGATTAAGAGCTTACTTGGCATCCTTGACTAACCTTTGCGTAACGCGCAACTAGAGCAGTGACGCTAAAATGTAGCACGACGTATTTGTTTAATCTAACATTTAAAGAGTAACGATAGTTTTATTTTGTAATTTTCAAACACGACTTTTAATATATATAGATATATATATTATATATATATATATATATATATATATATATATATATATATTATTTATATATAATATATATATTATTATAATTATATATATATATATTATTATAATATATATATATATATATAATATATGCTAATAATCACTTAACCTGAATAATTACTTTATATGTCATCATTATTTTTTGTATCAATTCTATTTTATTAATAATAATTCTTGTTAATAAGCGTGAACATGTCAGCAATGGAAAGGGCTATGCTCAACTCCAAGATTGAACTCTACTTGATCGAATCGGAAATGAGGAAAAAGGTAAGTAGACGAACATAGGTCACCGTTGTAGTCACTCGTATAACCAAGTTAGTGAGGAAGGCACATTCGACACAGTCACAACAGGAACATAGTCTGAAGAACCGATGGCCGCTATTGCCGAAACGTTCTCATATAGAGACCTCATACCGACACAAGAGGAGGACGGCCACATGTCCGGAACAAGGTTGTGGGTAACCGCTGGATTCATAGCTTCTGACCGATGCGAGTGGAAGTAATTGGGGGAAAGGCTTCCGTTCAACATTTCGCAGTTATGATGAAATTATTATAATTTTTCGGTAAATAATAACTAGTATTTTTCCCGAATACGATATAAAAAAATAGCCGTTATATCTTTAACTTAACAAATAGATATGTTTGAAACTTACACTAAAATCTGACATCAAGGAAAATAATTAAAATGGAAATAAAATAAATACATAAGTAATCGATTGTTTTTAAATTGAAACATTTTATTTGCTTCAGTTTACCACAGCTTATAATTAAAATGCAGATGTGTTCTCACATATTCTAGATGCTAAATATCGGACGTTATATTACCATTCTCCAAACAACCCCTTTAAAATTAATTGACTCTGTAAAATAATTTAGATTTTATAAGTTCTTTATTAGACATTTCTAGATGTAAAGTAAATGGTAAATAAACACATTATCAAATTGGGGGGAAATTAAAAATAACTTCCCCACCTGCTTAATTGATACTTGAACCGATTACATAATTACCAGCAACATAACAGTCCACCAGTGAACTGAGTTCATTGTAAAGAAGGAAGTCTTCAATTACGTGAACATTGATTTCTGACAGTTTAATATCCATCGAATATATCAATATAACACTGTTCACTGAAATTTTTGGACCTTTGGTATAGTCTTGACAGTTTTCAACTAATTAAATTATTATGGCGTTAACACAACATGTTTACTGTTGCGACATAAAGTTTGTATTTAAAATGTGCCGACCTCTTAATTAATCGTTTTTACTAAATTGACATTTACCAGTAGGTACCAAAAGATCGGCAGCAGTAACTATTTTAATTTGTAGTAAAATTGACCTTTGGAAGGTTACCAAGGCCCTGCGCACCTTGGTACCCACTAGAGCTGGTTTTTCAAGCCGTCTGCTCTTTATTATTGCTTGATATTTACAACGCAAGATTGTGCAACTAAATTTTATATGCGACAGTTATACGACTATTCAACCAAACATGCAAGTTGTATTTTTCAATTACGGTGAATCCTTTTTTATTTTCGAATTAAATATCATTTCGTGTAGATATTCATTATTAAATTAACAATATTAATAAAAAATATTTGTTACAATTCTATTAATTATGTTCATATGTAAATATTTGTAGCACAACTTTCCGCTATAGGTCGATGAAAATTTTAATAACAATATGTTATTAATAAGATTACTAAGAAATTTGTATTTGGTACTGACTCTCTTGACTAGTTGTTAAACCTAGTTTTGGGGCTAGTTATTAATTTTTAAATAATAGAATTTTTTTTTAGAATGTCTGAGCTCCATGGTGTGGACTATCGCCTTCCTACCGGAGGCGTGTGGTTCAAATCCCGACAGTACAATGTCTTTTCGAATTTTCGAAAATAATGTACGTT
>PQWD01006397.1:0-45232 GCA_019425675.1 Leucinodes orbonalis | reverse complement strand
TCTCCTCCCGTTTCAATCTCGCGAGGCCCCACAAAACGGGAGATTATTCTTCGATGTCGCAAAAGCGTTCGACAAAGTCTGGCACGAAGGTTTAATATACAAGTTATACAAATTAAACTGCCCGACCGTCTAGTACGCATAGTGCGCGAATTTCTATCAAATCGCACGTTCCGATATCGTATGAGGCACTCTATCCCCTCCTCACCCCCTGCGCTCAGGACGAACATCGCGTTGTTTGCCGACGATACAGCCATTTACTGTTCGTCAAGGCACGCGGGCCCCATAGTAAGGACCCTCCAAAGTCCGCCAACACGCTAGGTGATTGGTTTAGGAAATGGAGGGTCGAGGTCAATCCGGACAAGAGCGCGGCGTCCTCTTTCAGAAGAAAGCGCGCCGTCCTGTCGATCCCTCCGTCAGGTAACGCTTTATCGGCTTCTATTCCGTGGGAAAAGAACACCCGATACTAGGCGTCACTCTCGATAGTGGTCTAAACTTTGGCCGCAAATCAGAACAGTGCGCAAACCGGGCTGCATTCGCACTCGGGCGCCTCCATTGCCTACTAAACACGCGTAGTAAATTATCCCTTAGTAAAAGGTGAGAATCTACACTGGTGCATCAGGCCCATAATGACGTATGCCGGTGTGGTTTTCGCACACGCTCCTCCAAAACACGTCCATAGGCTACAAGTCATTCAGAACAAGTTCATGCGCCAGGCCATGGAGCGCCGTGGTTCATACGCAACTTGAACCTTCATTTAGACTTATGGCTGCCTACGATTTCGCATACCTAAAAGTTGGCGTCTAAACGCTTCTTCGACTCGGCAATAGCGCATTCAAACCCGCTCATCTGTCTCTCTGCCGATTATTCTACAACAGCAGCTAATAATATAATATTTCACCTCGCGCGCGTAAACGTCGGCGTCCACGGACGTGCTAGACGATCCGGACGACCTACCACGGTCGCCGCCGCATCGGGGCCGAAAATAGCTAAAAACAAAGTTACACTCTACAAATTCGACAACCGAGATTCCCGCCCCGCCAGCGGGGCCATCGTCGCGTGTCCCTGTAGGTTCGCACAGTCCTATCCCGCGTAACCGGCATGTGCCGGGCCGCTTTCTCCCCAAACATATGTTAGGCTACAGCCCCCCCGCAACGCCCTAAGCCGAGGTTCGAGTCACGTTCGGGGACGCCCTTAGGCTCGTTGTGTAAATTTTAAGGCTGAGAGCCATCTGCGCTCGCCACTTGCCCGGTGAAGCTGTAAAGGCCATCTGCGGCCAACAGTAGTAGTCAGTTCGAAAAAAAAAAGAGTTCTGGAGTGGAGACCGCGTCTTAGCAAGCGTAGCTTAGGACGCTCTCCGGCCCGATGGACCGACTTCTTGCGAAAGGTCGCAGGTGGAGGCTGGATGAGAAAAGCGGAGGACCGCAAAATGGGGAGGCCTTTATCCAACAATGGGCCGCGAAAGGTTGAAGAGAGAGCATGATACTCGGTACTGAGTCCTCGAGGTAGCTTCCACCGCAGTGCAAGATATGGTGCCGTAATATTTATCTGGAACTAACGGTTTAGCACTGAGAACTCAAGATAATATTTTAAATCACCCATTTGATGATTAACAATTGCTATACTTGATGTACGAACTTGCTGCTTTTACGCCACCGAGTCTTGCGCAATCACTCCACGACCAAAAACCTACTACCAGAATACCAGAGGATTATAATAAGGGTATTCAGATCCAGATCCACTCTTGTATTATTGATATTATCGTTTATTCTGACGCAATGTCGATGACGGGAGCAGGCATCTGAAGTATATGTTTTTCGGTGTCTGATTTTTGTCACTGAAGTTGTTTTATAAGATCTTAATCATATCATTCACGTCCCCAATACCCCGTTTCCCTTTTACAGAAGTTGAATTTGCCCGAAATAAGAGAATACAACTCACCTGACATATAAGATAAGCTTATATTTATTGTCACCGTGCACTGGCACTTATTCAAACGTCTACGAGGGGAGAGGTCACGATTTTGTCATATTTCAAAAATCCGTATTTCTTTGTGCCGACTCGGTTACCTACGTCTTTGAGCGCACAATCAAGTACTTGGCATTTTCAGACTTCGATATTAAGATCGTATGGATTTTTTACGAAGGGGTGCTGTTTAAACATGAATGGTGCTCTTTTAAATGGGTTGAAAAAAGACTATTTTAAATGAACTTACTTCTCTAACTCTTATTATAAAAAGAACATCACCGAGCACATTGAGTTTATTTCTAAGTTCTTCTTAATTTAAGCTATAGTATTTAAAAATTGTAAGTGCCTTCTTTGAGTTTCAATTAAATTTTGCGAACAAATCGTACAAACTATTGTAACCCATTATAATGTACATGTCCAAATAAATATCCGAAGAAAAAACGATGTGTCCAAGCCGATCAGATCGTGAATGAAAAAAAAAAAATTTGCTGTAAAATATAAATTTACCGTAAACAACTCACCTCACTTTCGGTTGCATGAAATAATATATTGTGTTGGAACTCAACATTAATGGAGAAAGTTTGCAACGATATCCGGCATAATGTACTTAGAAAAGATCAAGTTAATTATAACCGAAGCTTGACCAGAAACTATGATAGAAAGTTACGAGTAACCTTATATTCTGTTTAGTGGTTTTAGAAGATACCAAATTTATCCCTCTCGATGGACCGACAATTTGTGGCAGGTGGCTGGTAGAAATTGACTGCAAACAGCTCAGGACCGAATGGTTAGCGGTCGTTAGGGAAGCCTATAATCGCAGTGGACGATTGACCAACCCTACAGTTAGCGTTGTTGCCCCGCCTTTGCTCTATGCTAGGTGGAGACACTTCTATTATTTTAATCGTAATTATATGAATACTTTAGATTTTTTTATTCAATTATATCATCATCATCATTGGCTCATTAAACGTCCCCACACAGGCTTTAGATTAATTTATTCACGCATAATTGCATCACAATATCATCATCATTGCGATCTTCAACGAAGATGTCCTTTAATGACTTCCACACGGACTGTTCTCTAGCATAACGCTTTTTCGTCACGTAGGCGCAGCTCTGGAACCTCTTCCGTCGGATATTGGTTTCTCGCTTGTTCACTAATAGTTTAAATGCTGGAGTTTTTGGTCACTTGAGTTTTCGTAAGAATATTTTCATTTTGAATGTCATCGCGTAGGGGTTTCCGCTAGTTGCTTTACCTAAGAGACCGTCAACTGGATGTTAAAGCCGCTACTACCTCATATTATTACTTCGATCTCTATGGATATCACCAATACAAGTCGTTTTTTCTACTTTTGGACTAGGTCTTCTTTAAAATCCTCTTTAAAGTTAAGAAATTACAAACAATAGAAAATCTTAGAGTTTTCAGTAAAATCATCAAAATAGAACTAGTACTTCCCATTAACTCAGAGAGCTGAAATACGGTACAGAGTTAGAGTTTAATGGCTACATAAAGGTAAAACCATAAAAACTTGGAGAATCGAAGATCTGGAGTACCTGGTGACCCTGCTTAGATAACAAAATCATCAAAATAGAACTAGTACTTCCCATTAACTCAGAGAGCTGAAATTCGGTACAGAGTTAGAGTTTAATGGCTACATAAAGGGAAAACTATAAAAGCTTGGATAATCGAAGATCTGGAGTACCTGGTGACCCTGCTTAGATAACAAAAGAGCCCAGCCAAACTATAAGAGATCGACATACCGCCTTTAAACAATATTTATTCAACATGGTGGGCCGCTTCATCCGATGTCAAAATCGGGGGCACGTAGGCCCCCGCCAAGTCGAGCGCGCTAGACCAATACAAACAGACATGTTCATGCACACAAATATTTAGTTTAGAAGCCGACGTCTCAACCATTACCCATTGGGTCGTCCAATATTTCTTTCAAGTTTCTACAAAAAGAAGTGAAATCCCACCAAAAACATCCTGTAAAAAACAAGCCAAGTCTCGATGGAGCTGCTTCTGCTTGATTATCTCTAAAAAGTTATTAATCAAGACAAAGACGTGCCAAGTCTAAGGTTCCTTACTGCGATTACTTCATTATTATGGTAATGTTGTGTGACTTGCCGTTGAACATTCTTTATACGTTAGTGGCTTTATCTTTATCCTGTATACTCTTCAACGGCCAAGTCGCACAACATCAACCATAAGAATAAAGTAATCGCAGTAAGGAACCTTAGACTTGGCACGTCTTTGTCTTGATTTCATAACTTTAGAGATAATCATGCAGAAGCAGCTCCATCGAGTTTTGGCTTGTTTTTTATAGGATGTTTTTGGTGGATGGATTTACTACATATATAAACCCCTTTATTCACTCCATCCATAAAAAACCGTATCATAATCCGTTTGGTAGTTTAAATATTTAAGCACACATAGGGACATAGGAACGTGATTTTTTTTATACTATGAAGTGACATCTATGCATTAAAGTTTAAAAGACAAATATCAAAAGCATACAATACCAAAACAATCAAAGTCAAAGTCAAAAGCTTTTATTTGCGAAAACACAGTACATATTTAGGTGATATTATATAACATAGGCCCAGTGTGTTAGCCTGCTCGCAGGCATGCAAACATAAAACCTAACAAAAAATTATTAGATTTTTTTTTTAATGAAAAATAACGAATTAATATCAATCTTAATAATTGTAATAATCATCTAGGATCAGTTTACATACCGGCCAGATAACACAAAAATGGGCGTTTCACAAACTCATATATATTATATACTTACGGAAATGTTTGATATCCAAGTCAAATAGAAAGATTCCAAACAAAAAGAATGTCCGAATCAATCGTTCTTTTTTCCTTAGATTCAAAATCGGCAGGCCGATGGTATTCTAAATAAAACGGCTCGCTGAAAGACAGTAGAACAGTTTGTTTTGCCAGCGAACCGGGAACTTTGCACAAAATTATTCACTATTTACATTGAATGATAATGGTTGCGTTGATAAAAAACCGTACACACGTAATCCTCACAAGTTTGTTAACAAAGCCAATATGGCGGATTAAATTTATTTGTCCATGATTTTGGCGGGAACTTATTTTTTTTCGCGTAATTGCGCACGCAATAACTTTGTAACGCGGGCGGTTGGTCGCAGCGAAGTGTGTTGTAAGACTGACACCATAGACAAACGTGCCAGCGTTCCTGTTGCTCGCGACCACTCGAAATGTTTATCGCGTGCCTTATCTCCGATTACTATCGATGCAGCTTTATTTACAAGCTCACTAAAAGCCTATCATAGTCATTACTTGGTTATTTATAGCCCAGAACTATATAGACGCGTCGGAAATTAATATTGAACTACTTACTTAATTGATTTAGAGGGAAGTGTTCTTTTAATAAATATTATTGTGCTTGCAAAACATATGCTTTTCAAAAGTTTTATTTTGTATAGTGCTCGGCCCAAGGCTTGGCTTGGCCCAAATAATACCTTTATTTATTAAATAAAAATCAGAATCCTGGGATGTTCATTATTGTTTAAAATATGATTAAGTACGTATAGATTTCCAGTTATAATTTTGTTCCATACATGTATTTATAAAGTCGGTTTGTGTAGAATTAAGCCCTTATGGACTTGGTATAGGTCGCTGGTGGAGGCTGGATATAGAAAACAAAGGACCTGGATATCTGACGCAAAAAAAAATCTACCCCAATGTCCAGAACTGACTAAAAAACTAAATTGATTTAAAGAAGTCGCTCAAAAAATTAATGCTTCGTTAAACGTTTTTTTCGTAATGCATTTTTAATGGCTCCGTACCAATAGGATAATAGCAGGTTCCGGTAACTAATACTCCGTTTCCATCTGAATGTCAGTCATTGAGATGTATCTCCTGAATTGTGATTTGTTATAGCTAGAACTTATTTAGAGAATGTATTTATACCTACACCCTTTCGTGTCCGATATCGATTAAGCCAATTTTTAAAGCCTATTTATCTTTTTAAATTCCAGATACTTGGAATCTAAACAACATCTTTCGATATAAGACTAGATAGACAACTACACCCAGAGTAAGTCTGAGTCAATTAATGTTTCCACTGTTTTCTTTATCTTTACTAGTGACGTGCAGTTCGTAAATTCTATAAGCAGTTAGCAATCAAAGCAGTACTACCGTATCTTTGTTTCCGCAAAACTTAAGCGTTTTAATCATTAATCAAATACAAGTAATATTTATTTCTTACTAGCTGTTGCCCGCGGTATTACCGCATAATAACAGTAAAAGAAAAACACACAGTAATAGTTTCTATTACTGTGTGTTTTTCACCTTAGGATTTAAACCAACAACCTCCTAACACGCGATCTAAACCATACGGTGTGAACACTAGATCACGTAGACAATATATATAATCAAATACTATTATATAGAAGTATTTGAATCTAATATGGATCAAGAAAGACATACTTGTAAGAAGGCGTGAGTAGATATTCATATACACATGCCTCCTTACTCGTAGCATGAATATTTTAATGAACGTACCCTTTTCGTTATAATTTAATTAGGATTTCAGAAGGCTATGGGGTAAGCGTATTAACAGACCTTGTTGATTTTATATATCAAATTTATCGAATGGTTAAAAGGGGCTGTAAACAAAGATTAACCCTTTCATTGCTGGGACAATTTTGATGCGTTGACACAAGCTTTGTTTTTATAACAATACAAATTGGCATGGCTTCCTCTGCCGCTGTGTTGTTTCAATAAATACAAAGACAGCGCCAGCGTCCCAAACTAAGCGAAAACTTTAATAGGGTTAACAAATTAACTTATGTTATACATCAGGAATTTGTATATACTATAAGTTTTCCAAATACAATAAAATAAAAGAATATAGGATTTCTACTAAGTTTTTTGCAAGTATACATCATATTCTTACGAATTGACGTAATTAAAATGACATTAAATATGGCGGCTAATATGTGAGACCATAGAGTATGACATGCGAATTGTCAAATAGCAAAGAGTCTAGTATGTTCTAGATATTTCGCGAACTATGTAGAATGCCGTCGACGGTTCGAGCTTAGCGGGCGGACAGGTATATAAGGCGGACCGATGGGTGCGCCGGCAGTCTTGTGTTCTACTCAAGAGCGAACGAAGAGTGAAATATCTGCGACTACAAGGAAGAAGCGAGTGATACAGCGATATCTAAGGGATCGTCGAGTGTGATATAACAGTGTGAAGAGTTAACGAGTGATTATTACGTGTGTGTGCGGAAAGTGTTGTGTTATAGTGTGCAGTGTTAATAACGGATTTTAGTGCGTGCGTTAATTGATTAATTAGTACGAGTGTAAGTGTAATTATTGTTGTGTGTAATTAATATTGGTTAATTAATAAAGTGTGTTACCGTGTTATTCTTCGTGTTTGGCAATAATTTATCCGGAACCTCCAGCTCGTAACAATATTATACATAAAAAACACCCAATACTAACAGATATGTTCATGCACACAAATATTTGTACTGCACAGGAAACCTTAGGTGTAGTAATCGACGTCTTAACCATTGCAAAAAATCCTCGCCAATCTCCAGAGCCTCGTTCTCTATTTGGCAGGGTGCACCACTGGCAAAAAAAAAGTCGACTTAGATTACAAAGTTTCAGTGCTGAAAAGCATTACATCCCCTGCAATGTATGGGAGTAAGATAGGCCATCTTTTTACAAAATTGATAGATAGTGTAATTTCAAATTTAGTCGACCACTGAGCGTTGCTGCAAGTTTTTTACTTTTTCTGCATTGCCAGTCGGATAATTTTTTTATTAATGTTCGTGCTTTCTTACAGATCTATTCGCCGGAATAATTACTAACACAACGAAATATACAACGAATTAACTACTGCCGTACATATGAAACACTTAATATTCATTTCACCTAAATTATTCAGCTGCGTAATATGTTAACTACCTTAACCTTGGCCTCACTATAGTCTATTCGCTAGGGCGATTTAAAACAAAATAACAATGAGGACAAACTCCCGAGAGTAAAGTTTGCCCCCTTGAAACGTAGAAACTGCTCAGTAATGAGCGTATCTAGTTAATAGCCACATTTACTTGTCGTCGTCTTTAGCCAATTAAAGGAATGGTCCCCAAATTATGTTTACCGCAAAAGCCTCTAGAGAATGTATGACAGACATTAAAATTGTATAACACGTCGTTACGGCAATATATTAGGAGTATTCGTTACAACAATATTTTAAAATTACTCTCAAGGAAACACAAGAATCATAATTGTTGAGTTTATTTAAAGTAACAAAGCAATATGCCTTGATTTGGTCAAAAATCAATATCGTAGATAAATACTTCGGAAAGCGTGGAAAGAAAGAAGAAGAATGCTGCACATGTTTTTTGGTTTCAATTTAGTTACTTAAAATCAGGTGCAATTAGAGTACTTAAATATTATTTAAACACAACTTCGTATCACATTAACGCCAGTGTTGCTTTTTGATTGGCATCAATAACTTATTGATAAATATAATAAGAACAACATCTCTATATTCTATAGATCATGGAGCACAAAGAATTGATGTGGGATCTGGGGAAGCTATGGCGTTGCTGCTGTATGTACTTAAATATGTACATGTTTTTACCGTGCGTCGACCAAAAAACTATATGTACCTAAAGATCATCATCATCATCATCATTGCAGCCTGATATGTCCACTGCTAAATGAAGATCTTCCCTTCCACCAAATCTAAATCTGTACCAAATTATGAACGCCGCCTTAACGAGGTTATCGGTCCATCTGTGTGGGGGGTCGCTCTACGTTTTTTCCCCGTTACGTGGCCCAGCCCTGCCCACTGCTACTTCAACATGATAATCCTGATTGCCTAAAAGTAAGACAAATTAAATCAAATTTTAACAATACAGCCTCGATCGTGTACTTACCCTCGTAGATTTATCCATGTCGAGTAAAGTGCACATTTATTTTGTGTTTGCATAAACGATTCAATAAATAAAGAGACATCGAGTTACAATGATGGATGGCCTCGCACTGCAAATACAAACAAAACGACCGAAGCGTATCTTAAATAAAAAATGGCCTTTGTTGTGGTTATATTGAATAACGCATATCTCTGTTAGTATTCTAATTGCCGTAAACAACCACTCCCTCTACTTATACGTTTTTCAAATAAAAAACACTTTAATCAACAATTAATATTCAAGTTCGCATCTTGCTGTCTGTATACCAATGATATTATATATAAAAAAGAAGTATCATTGCTCTCTACTCAATCCAATGCCACTTTAAATCGGACAAGCTATGTCGGTTACTTTAGTCACCTTACAGATTAAATCATTTCTGATCTTATCCCCAAGAGAGCATAGCTCGCTCCATTACGCGTTGAGTGACTTTGAACTTGCGAACCAATCCCGCAGTCAGTGTCCATGTCTCAGCTGTGTACATGTTAGCACAGGCAGGACGCATTGCAAAAAAACTTTCGTTCTTAAGCATTGCGGAATCGTTGACATTAGGGCATGACGTAACATGCCGAATGCCGCCCAGCCCAACTTAATCCTCCTACTAACTCCCTCTCGAAGTTATGCCTGACAAGTTGGATGGTTTAGCCCAGGTGAATATATTCCTGCACAATCTCGAGAGGGACGCTATCGACGCATGTCGGTTGTGGCAAGATATAGTCATTGAACATATTTTTTAGGCAAACGAGCAAACGGCTCATCTGATGGTAAATGACACCGCCGCCTATGTACATTTGCAATACCAGAGAATACTGAAATGCGTTACCGGCATTTCAAAAGGGAATACGCTCTTTTTTTTAAGGTCGCCAGGTCGTATCGCTTAGGAAATTCTTATCTCCGGCAGCAACAGATTCCACATTTTCGTCGTTCGTGGCAAGAAATTACGACAAATACGCACTGTTGAGGACTTCTATCATCTTGGTGGTGATGATGAAATTTTGAGTTTTGCCTCGAAGTGCGGTGGTGAAATGTGGCAGGAGGAACGAGTCCAAATAATTCCTCAGAACACTCCGTATGATATACGCGGTAGAGGATGCAGAATGAGGCCACATCTCTACGCAAACCCAAAGGATCAAGACGAACGGAAATAACCGGATCTTTGGCGATCTGAGCAGCTCATCTTTGAATGCAGACAAATGGAAGAAAAAAAATCTATTGAAATTCACACAGCACCATTTAGCCTCAAGTTAAGCGTGAAGCCAATCAAACTCTTCTGCTTTATAATATAGGTAAGTACGAGTAGTTCGGCACCGTCATCAAAATTATGATATTTTATTTGTAGCTTTTTAGTTTGAAGTGTTAATTTTTTTTTACATTTTTGTATGATTCCGAGCAGAAATAATCACTGGAATAAATATACTGCAATGAATTAGTAGTCGCTCTGAGTCGATTTTTGAAAGTTCGTATTCTCCGGTCTCTTTTCATCAAACTCTAACTTCCTTATCTTGGAACCACCTCTGAATTACCTCGTTCCAAAAAGAAAAGATCATCAAAATCCGTTTATAAACGACGGAGAGATCCGCGAACAAACACAAAAATGTTTCCCTCGATTTTCTGGTCTTCTTGTCGGCTCTTCACGAAGATCCTACTTATTCCGAACCGGTGGTAGAGTCATTAAAAATAATAATAATATATTGACGATTCAATAGGATCTGTAACAGATTTATTTGAATAAAGATTTTTTTCTTTCTTCCTTTTTCCATCATCAGACCCTGCCTTCCTAAAAATGAGACCACCTCTGAAGAATCAAAATTCAATAAAAAAAGAATCATCAAAATCGGTTCATAAACAAAGAAGATATCCGCGATAAACATAAAAAAGCATATATACATATACGGTCGAATAGAGTAACCTTTTTTGAAGTATGTTATAAACAATTGTTATTTCAATATTACAAACGGACACTTCAGTTTATTTATATGTATATATAATACATATAAATAAAATTATGTAAACAAACAAGGTGACGCTGGTCACGGAATAGAGACACGTGTTACAACTTCCATGTAAATACTTTCCAGTAACCTTTGAAGCATGAGAACCGCACTCCAATCACTGAATTGGATTCGGAGCCGGCAAAATCCCCTGACAATACCGCGACTAAGTGGTTTTCCTTAATCAAATTGCAAGTGAGAATAGTAAACTGCTCTTGCGAAGTTTTATGAGAGTTTTAAAAGTTGTCGGGATCATCCTTGGGTGAGGCTATATATAACTATATTAACATAATTAATTACTTGGAAACCTTGCACGAAGCTACAAGTGGACTAATTTAATAAACATATTGCGTAATTTGCTTAAGAACTGCACAGGTATTTGTGAGACAGCGACATGCAAAAATGGGGATATAGAGGTCCGAGATTTGGTACCTTTATGCATGAAAGGAACACAAGTCATAGTCAACGAGACTGATGAATTTATTATAAGACTGACATGTATTAAGTAAAAAAGTCCAAATTAAAGGGAAAAAAAAGTACATAATACCTCGATGACTATTGATAGTTTACGAGCTGAAATTATGAGACTCCATATACCGACTTACTCCATCATGAATCATATATAAAATAATAATAATCATATGACAATCACCCAATCTGGTGTTATGTAGAGTGTTTGCATTTCACAAGGATTCCGGGTTCGATCCCGGGGAGTACAAACATTGTGTGCATGAACATGTCTGTGTATTGGTCTGGATGTTTCTATGTATAATAGTTTTTACGAAAGCCTAAATAAAGCTCAAGTTACATTGTTCTGAAACTTGGCTCAACTTTAAGTCCTTCAATTTGTTATTTTTGCTTTTAATTATTATACTTCTAAATTAAATAATTTAACCGAACATGTAAATATTAATATATCTTCTTTAAAAAGAGCGTCGGTAACTCATTGTTGTGGACTGACCTTCTGAGTGAAGGGTGCAGAATCAAATCTCGCCACATACCAATGTATTTTTAAAATTATAGGTACGCTTATCCGACGTTCTTACGGTGAAGGAAAACATCGTGAGGAAACCTGCGCACGTCTGCGAAGAGATTCAAAGGTTGTGCGTGAAGAAGGCCAATCCGCAGGCACTCGTGGATGACTTAGGCCTATACACGGGAATGTGGGGATGTTTAATGAGCTAAAGATGATCTTCCATAAATAGGTTTACTTAAGGCGCCGCAGAGAGGCTTACCATCAGGTAAGCGGTCTGCTCAATGAATATATTAATTTCGTAAAAGTTATACTAAGTTTCTAAAGTCTTTTCTATCTTTAAAATAAGATCCTTAAGCATTCTTTTTTAACTAAGCTCAAGATACCAGGCTTACAACAGTAGGTAATCGTCACGTACTTACGCAACATTTATTATAATGATTTGCTGCTATTTTTGTTGTTCTAGTACCATGTTATCCCAAATTAATGATGGTTTGTATTAAATATTATTTAGAAATAATTAAAGAGAGTACATAAAACAAAAAACCAACTTTCGTACATCGCCATCACACCCTAATTAAGACAAGAAAACTCTTAAGTAGTTGTAGGGACTAAGCAACGAATATACAATTATTTCATATAAATTGATAACTAAAATAATATAAATATTATACATTGGAAACACCCAGACCAATACAAAAAGAGTCTTCGAGCATACAAATATTTGTAGTGCACGGGGATCGAAGCCAAAATCTTGATACGGCTTCTCAACCATTTTACTACATGGGTCGTCAACACTTAGTTCAAAATACTCAGTAACACCCCGGTTACGTATACTGTATACCTATAACATATTTAGAACCTATTTTTAAGTATTATTGTGCTGTTACATTATCGGAAACAATAGCCATGTCACATTATGACTTATGTAAATGTGTCATTATGCAAAGTTTAGGAGAAGTTATTTATGTATGGTTGTGTTAATGTTATACCTATTTAGCTCGCCGAACACGAGAGATGATAATAATAATAATTTATTGTCCATAACTAAATATACAGCTGATAAACAGTAGCACTTAGTTTATAAAAGTTACAAAGAATATTTTATGCTGCGAGTATCAAATTTGACACTGCCTTCTAGTTTATTCTAAACCTGTATTCTAGAAGACAGATCCATCCCTTCATTTGTATTATGTATAACTAACATGTTAAATATGAGTGATATCATCATCATCATTCATCAATCATTACAGCCAATTATGTCCACTGCTGAACGAAGGCCTCCCCTAATGATTTCCACGCGGACCGATCCCTTGCAGTTGACATCCATCTGCTACCCGCCACCTTAACCAGATCATCCGTCCATCTGGTGGGGGTCGGCCTACGCTTCGCTTTCCGTTACGTGGACGCCACTCGAGAACCTTTCCGCCCCATCGGCCATCGGTTCTACGCACTATGTGCCCTGCCCACTGCCACTTCAACTTGCTAATCCTCTGGGCTATGTCGGTCACCCTAGTTCTCCTACGGATATCATCGTTTCGGATTTTATCGCGTAGGGAGACACCTAACATAGCCCTCTCCATAGCACGCTGAGCAACCTTGAGTCTATTCAAGAGGCCCTTGGTGAGCGACCACGTTTCGCTTCCGTATGTCATAACTGGCAACACACACTGGTCAAAACCTTCGTCTTGAGACACTGAGGTATTTTGGACGAAAAGATCTGCCTTAACTTCCCGAACGTGCCCATCCTACCAATTGAATTCGACGAGAAACCTCCTCTCGAAGTTGGACCTACCCATTTGGACTACCTGTCCCAGGTACACATATTCGTCAACAACTTCGAGGACAGAACTTCCAACTGATATCGGTATAGGTACGACATGGGCATTAGACATGACTTTCGTTTGTCCATGTTCATTTTAAGACCCACCTGTTGAGAAGCTCCGTCTAGGGTTTCGAGCATAGTGCTAAATCCTCCATGGATTCTGCCATGACTACTATATCATCGGCAAATAGAAGATGAGTGATGTACTCGCCATCACGTTGATGCCAGTCCTTTCCAATCGAGCAGCTTAAACATATCTTCCAACGCAACTGTGAACAGTTCGGAGATAACGTCTCCCTGTCTCACTCCTCGGTGCAATTGGATAGGTTGTGTAAGCTCTTCATGTACACGGACTGACATAGTAGCGCTCTCGTACAGACATCTCAATACTTCGATATAGCGAAAGTCAATATGGCACCGTTGGAGGCCTGAAGCACAGCCCAAGTCTCGATCGAATCAAAGGCTTTCTCATATCCACAAACGCCAAGCATAATGCCGGTTATACTCTTAGTCTTCTGTATAACCTGCCGCAGCGTATGTATGTGGTCTATGGTGCTGAAGCCTTTGCGGAACCCGGCTTGTTCGGGGGGCTGGAAATCATCAAACCTACGCGCGAGACTTCGTGATGACTCTGGAGAACAATGTTGAAATGTGGCTCATAGCGTGATGGGTCTATAATTCTTCGCAAGGTTTTGTCGCTTTTTTGAAAGAAAAAGCACCACCACGCCATTGCTCCACGCCTCTGGCGTCGCACCCACGGTCACGGAATATTAAAGGCTGAAGGAGTGATATATGAATCATCATTTTATGATGAACAGTATTGTCCTTGATTTTTTTGGCAGGACTAAACTGTTTTTTGTTGATCTTGATTTTTTACCATACAGGCGAATGATTCTGAAAGATGAACTTCAAATAGCTTTGAGTTAATTCACAGATTTTCAGGTAATTGTAAATTTATGTAGTTTCGAAAGTCAAAATTGTTCTGACGACGAAACGATACAAAATATGTAATTTGACTGAAATTAATGAAAAGAAGTTAAAAAGCATTGTTTATCAAAATATGAAACAGAGAGGTGTAAATTACGATCATGAACATGTTACCCAATTAGGGAAGCCTCAGTCAGGCCGTGGACGTTATGGCTACATGCAAATAAAACATGCAAAATAAATACGAAATTTCCATTGCAATCGTAAACATTCTCTGATATGCTATCTTGCGAACGTCGGAACTGCAATAGCTAAGCGACGCCATTTGTAAGTGTGACGTCACCACAGTCTGTTCAGTCGACATGAATTGATCACTGCCAACCGTAGCCTCTTCCGCAAGCGATTCATCAGAAAATGCAACTTGCGGTAGCTGCCTGATGCACTTGAGTGCACACTTCAATCTCCATTAAAACTATAATGGTAATTCTAAACTTGGCTGAATTTCTCAATCACAGGGATATTAGCAAGTTTAACAACATCGAAATGTTCTGATCTTTTTGTGTTACATTACATACTAGGACTGAAAGAATAAAAGAAAAAATCTGTTACAGATAAGTTGGAATCGTCAATTATTATTATACTCTACCACCGGTTCCACTGCTACTCCTAGTATGTTGCAGAAATTTTACTTTTCGACTTTTAGAACCCTAATCAACCTCACCTGCTTGTTGGGTTCATTCAGCAGGTTTTCATTAGTATCAAAATAGATCATAAACAGTACTTATTACGTGAAAAAGCATGGTTATTGCAAACAAGCTCTAACTTTATGCCTGCAATTCAGTGGTATTGCAGAGTCGTAACTCGAGATTGCAGTTGTGCAAATCCACGTCACTTGACCTTACCAGATGTGCAAGGAAATTGAAATGTGTTTTGAAATTAGCGTTCTTATGTTCTATTTTTACCATACCAGCCGACCTGGCGAACTTCGTGCTGCCTTTTAAATCTTATTTATATTTTGACGCCACCCTAGAGGCAGTGTCTTACATGAATAATATTGTTGACAAAAAATTATACAACAATATCTCTCAACGCAAATAATATATTTTATTTAATTTCACAAATATTTAAAATATATTAAATTTGCTTGATAGCATCGTTTGGGACCAAAGTACCTATGAAAGTCGATTATTAATTAGTCTCTATATAGTATTACTGAAACTGTAAAAACGTTATGAATTATATTTAACAAAAACCAATGTTAAAAAATCACCTTTATATTCATATCTTCTTCTCTCTTCAACCTTTCCATGACCAATAATGGACATAGGTCTTCGCAATTCTGCACCAAATATGCCGACTCTACGCTTTTCTCGCCCAACTACAGCCGTCTTTTCGCACTTCGTCGGAGCATCGGGCTAGAGGGCGTCCTAGGACGAGCCCATCCGTATAGGGTGTAAAGACCTTAGTCGTCCACACGGGCCACGTGCGGATTGTCCGACTTTACGCACAACCTTTGAATCTCTTACAAGGTTTCCTCACGAAGTTTTCCTTAACTGTAAGAGCGCCGAATAACGTACATAAAATTTCGCAAATTCGAAAACACATTGGTAGGTGGCTAGAGTCCACACCATTGAGTCTCCGACACTTATCGACACTCGAAATCAAATGTATTTTTATTCATTATGTATGGATCCCGTAAACTTAGCCTAAAACATATGAAGATGCTTAGACATATATATCAAAACAAACAAATTGTGCGTGACGGGCACTTGAAATGGGTATCCGTCCGTCCGGAAATCTCTAACATTGTTGTAGTTAGGAGGTCGTCCGGCCTTTTATCCCTACGGCGATTCTAATAAAAGTTCGCCAACTAAACGATTTGTAACTGTGAACGGATCACAGTTACAAGTCAGTTACGTTGTATGTATTCAGATAACAAATCAAAATATCCTATTTACATGTACTATTGAATCGTTAATTGACATTTATATTTATCGTATTCGATAGTCCCTTTTTTTTTAATCGGTCACAAAGTATTTTTTAACCGTAAGACAAGTAAAATTTAAATATGTAATTAATATAAAGATTTATTACTGAAACACTATATTTTGCAAATAGCGGCACGATTGTGTTTCCAAATAAGTACTTATTCTAAGATTTGGGACAGCAAACATCTTGGTTTCTAGGAGATATTCCTAGAAACCAATCACTAAATAGTATAAAACAAGGTCACTTTTTTCCCTTTGTCCCTATATCCCTATGTATCCTTAAATCTTTAAAACTCCGCAACGGATTCTGATGCAGTTTTTTTAATAGATAGAGTTATTCACGAGTAAGGTTTATATGTATAAAAACATCCATTAAATAGTGAACAAATACTGTTATTTTTGAGGTTTCTAATGTCGTAAATAATTTCATTTTTTCCGCTTATACATTGGAAACGCACGCTGAACCCTACAAGATTTATCAAAATAATATACTAAGTACTGTATACATTAAAAAAAACTCCGCGATATTCTATCTCTTATGGATATCCCACAATAACATGTTTTTGTCATTTACTTTCTACAACAAATAATAGCGAATTTTCAAAGCGATTTTAACCAATACAGCATTAATCCTTATCCAATTAAATACCTGAAACAAAATGTTGATTTGAAATAGATCTATATTGCCTTTACAGCATATGATTTAAATGAATATTTTCGATGATATTACAGATTTAAAAATTGCGGTACGTAGCCTTTGCGGTTGTACCGGCCGACCGGGGAGGCGGGAGCGTGCCTATTACAAATATCACCATTGCACCCGTGCGAAGCGGGGGCGGGTTGCTAGTAACAATATAAATCGCAATTTCAACGCAAACAAATTTTGTGATCGCCAAATACTTATACGAATATTTATACTATTTTGATGTCATGAAGAGCCAACGTCTAAGCTGATGTTAAATGACACCGGCGCCCATGATCATTTGCAATACCAGAGAGTACAGAGAGCCGGTGCTTTTAATGGGAATACACTCATTTTTGAAGGTCGTAACTCTGGCGGTAACTGATTCCACAGTATTTTCGTCCGTTGCCAAACATACATCAAAAACGCACTGTAGAGAGGACTTCCATTCATTTTGGAATAAAAGTGAGGATGAAATAATGAGAACCAATTTTATATGAGTGCCCGAATTTTCATTGACAGCTCTTCAGTGTGATGCACCACGGGTCTGGCATTGTAACTGCAGTTCTATAAAATTACTTGAATACTACTGAATATCGACTCGATATTTCTATACATTCCCGAATATAAATTACTCTTAACGAAAACAAATTAACTAGAAAGTGATCCTAAAAGGGTCCCATATTTGTATAAACCCTCAAAATGTAACTAAAATATATAAAAATACAAAAGGTATAATAACCATTTTCATTACTGTTAAATAATTCGCGTAAAGAACAAAGATTTACAAAGTCCCAGCTTACTCGTTTCTGAACTAGAGCCAAACTCACCGACCCGTGGAGCATCCAGACAAACAACGAAAGAGGCTCTGGAATTCAATTCAATTCAATCAACACGCACTAGATCAGCGTGGTGGATAACAGTCTAAAACCCCTCTACAACGAAAGTCGTCCTGAGAAGTCTTGTCGAATTAATGAATTGATTAATGAATGCTCACCGAAGAAAACAATAGAAATGCGGCACATTCAAAAGCTTAACTAAAAGTTTTCAATTTCAGACATTTAAAGATAGTGTCGATATTAAAACTATAACTATCACTATTACGTCAAAGCTTTGCAGCCATTGTATTGTAAAATCATTTTGTCGTAAACGTGGACATAAAATTCAGTCAGTTTTAAAGTTTTGTTTTTACTTTCATGGCGCCTTGGTATACAGTCAGCATCATAAGAAGCTTTACATTCCAATTTTATACTTTGGAAATAAATACATAACATCATCATAATATCTTTATTACAGCGCCGTCATGAGTGGAAAATCACTAGTTTATACTATCTACTCAACTAATAACTCGAAACTAAAGCGATGAGAGCTCATTGGTGTGAACTGTGCCATCCGATCCGGAGGGTGCATGTTTAAATCCTGCCACATACCAATTAATTTTCGACGTTTTAAAATTATATGTATGTTTATCCGACGCACTTACGGTGAAGGAAAACACGCACGCCCGCGGAGATATTCAAAGATCGTGCGTGAAGTCGGCGAACTGGCACTGGGCCCGCGTGGACGATTAAGGCCTAAACACCCTGTACGGGAAGGCTCGTGCCCCTTGGTGGGAACGTTTAAAGATGATGTCACAATTAATAATGAAATTATTAATATATATATATATATATATATATATTAATTAAACCAACTTTGATTAGATTTATTTACTATATTTCTCAATTGATGTCAACTATTTTCTGTTATGTATGATTAAATGAATATTTCATTTTATCAGGTTCAGTAAGCGTAATACTGAACCTGATTCGTATTAATCATTATATGATGTTGGCTGTACCTTGATAATTTACTGGCTCCCAGCCAGAATTGTTTTGTTGACTTTGGTTTTATGTTTCAGTGCTACCACCGTATTGAAAATGAGATAATACAGCTGTCAGAATATGTAGAGTTTTTCATTTTATAATTACTTCTCAATAAATAAAGCTTAATTGATTTATGAACCTCAATCTTAGGAATTAGTAGGGTAAATAATTCTTATTTCATACAGAGTAGGTACAGAAAATAACATAGTCTAGACTTTCAGACTGAAAAGCATACTTGACGGACGATTAACTTTTACTGCCAACGGGTGAACAGGTATTTGTGAAAAACATTTGCGATTACCGCTTAAATAAATCGATGCGGTAAAGTTTCATGTGTGTGTGGAAAAACCGTTTCCAATCCTGGACCATGTAAAATAAAATAAAAAAATAACGACGACGACAGTTGAGACGACCCATTTGGTGTATTGTAAACCCTTAAAAAAGTAGGGAACTAAATACCTGATAAACATACTAATATTAAATTTTTTTTATAAATACATACATATTATATACTAGCTTTTGCGTGCGACTTCTTCCGCGTAGAATAGTTACTTTGGCCTTACGCTCTCTTTAACCTGCTACTTCGTTTATATAGGTGAGTTAAAACTGCGATATCTCGTAAAATATTCATTTTAAGTTGAATCATTCAAAAAAGGGAAATTTTGTTTAAAATGAATTACTTGTGATAAATAAAGTATTTATTTGGATAAGGATTGATATCATATTTATGAAAATACCTTCGCAAATGAAGAATTATTTTTTAAAAAAATTCAGCGTAAAATATGTTATAGGGACTAACCTTTAAAGATAGACATATGCTGTCTCGGACTTTTTTGTAGATGTAGACCTTTAAAAGGGGAACAATACTCTTATACTTTTGCGAAACTAACCGTTTACGCAGAGGAAGCTCCAAGTATGAAAAATTCCCCCCGGATTTTGAAACATCCTTCATTGCTGCTCTGCTTCTATTGCTCGTAGCGTGATTATATATAGCCTATAGCCCTCCTCGATAAATGAGCTATCTAACATTGAAAGAATTTTCCAAATCGGACCAGTAGTTCCTGAGATTAGCGCGTTCAAACAAACTCTTCAGCTTTATAATATTAGTATATATAGAAAACACCCAGACCAATACAAACAGACATGTTCATGCACACAAATGTTTGCACTGCCCGGGGATCGAACCGAACGAGACCCTTGGTGTAATAGCCGACGTCTCAACCATCACACCATATGGGTCGTCAAAGAACGTTGCCAACCTTTAAAGAGGGCTAGGCAAAAGGAAAGATTGGGAGGGAACATGAAATTTTAGGCCCCGGTCACCTGACCCGGTCGATGAAACACTACGTTAGGCTTTGCTTCACGCCGATTTTCTGTTAGGCCATGGTATTCCGGCAAAGTACTTATGGGCTCGTGCCGATCGTGGTTTTCGTAGGCTTTGACTTAAGCACTTGTACTTATTACAACTACACTGTAGTTTTAATGTATTTCTTTTTAGTCATCTGTTAATTCCCAATTTAACAAAGCTTTGCCGGTCCCTTATTTTTAACACGCTCTCTCAAAAGTTTTAATTACGGGCCTGACATTTAATCAACTCAATTTAAATTGTTCCCTTTTTCCTCACCCCCACAGACCTACCTACCCTGCATTAGATTTTACGTAATCATTTTTTTTATCTCACCATTTCATCTCATATAGTAAAGTTATTGTTGTAATAATATAAATTTATTTTGAAGTACATTTACTAAACTTGACTGCTTTAATCTTTATTTGTTACAGCTCAAAACTATATGTTAAAACTTTCAATGCAAGAAAAGATCGTTGGTTTAGCGTTATACTGTTTCGAAGGCTTCTATTTTAGGATAATATTCTTTAACAACCACCATTACACTTTCAGCCTGCATGGTAGTTTACAGCCCAAAGTTTCCCTTATCCAAGCTGTGTGGGTAGGCTTGTATTGCCATAGAAATATTATATAAAATTATGTCAGAAGGCTTATCACGACAATTAAAGAAGGCCATAGAAATTTCATTGTCATTGTTCGACACAAAATTTCATTTTTTATATTATTATCTACGCATCGAAACCAAACCATTTAAAACACTTTCAATCTGTTCGTGGGGCTTTAGTCTTAAAATAGCAATGGAAGCCATAAATTTATTAGTAGATTTGATAAAAGAAATAATAACACATAATTTTTCTTGGCTTTACGTTTTATTTCGATGTTTGGTAACTTGTTCATCATGGCAAATGGTTTCGCAAATGAGAAATTAATTGAATTTACCATGGGCAGAATCACCACAGGCGAATACAATTATGTCTTAATCAATCTTACAATTAGAGTTGCGGATCACGAATCACCCACAAAGCAAAGTTGACTTTGTTGCGTTGATTCTTTATGGATACCTATATGTATTTAATTATAAGGTAATTGATGATCACTACACCCACCACCACACCAGCGCCAGATATCATCCCATATGAAATAGAAGTGTTTTGCACTTGTGTTTCGGGATGAGGGCACTTAAGCTAGTAAAATTACCGTGTATAAGTGACCTAACATATTTTGTTGTTACGTGTGGCGGAGCGCAGTACCGCACGGTTGGGGAATAATAACTGTTTATTAGTTGTTGGTCTCAATCAATCTCGCTCTGTCATGGTCAGGCGTATCACTTACCATCAGGTGAGCGTCCTGAGCGTTCTGACCATCCTGTACACTTAGTAATATAAAAAAACCCATGACAACCACTGCTGGGCATACTGATTACAGTGGTTTAAAACCGTAGTTTGCCAATCATGGAACGCTAATACCCCTATTTCACCACGGTGCACCAAAAGCAAAAGAGTGCTTTAATTTAATCCAAACTTTAAAGCTGGCAGGCAATTTTAAAGTTTTTTATTGCTAAAATGTTTTTAATAAAAGAATTACCAATAAATGAGCAGATTTCCTCTACTGATGACACAAATCGGACTAAAACTTCCAAAATCAGATTCAGCTTAATCAATACTCCTCATGAAAGTTAAACAATGCCAAGACTGGTAGAAATCAGTTGGCAAGCCTCCAACGGCCGCAAATGAAAGGCGAATCGCACTTAGACTTCTTTCCCAGTTTTCATTGTACTCGTAGCCTAATATGTTAACAGCTAAATAAAATTATCCTCCAATGAATATCGCGCGGTCAGATCCATAGCAGCCGACATCCATTGGATTTTATATATTTTCATCATCCTATGGGATAAGGCTTTCCCACGCAGCATAGCCATGGGAAGATTGGGCTGAAACCCACTGCCACGGCCCAATCCGGATTGGTGGTATTAACGACTACTATCCTAACGCAATAGCCGGGACCGACGACTTATAGTGCCCTCCAAAGCCTGGAACTATTGCCCGCAGTGTCAAATCCAAAATGGGAAAAAATGCGAGAAGCTATTTTCACTATGCGGTGTCCCTACATAATGTAAGTCATCTAGAAAGTTGCGGATTCGATCCAAATCGAGCAGTAACTTATTACTTGTACCATGCAAAAACAACAGACATCTGTCTGCTTTCTGCATGTCTTGAAGTCACTGCTTAGTTATTTATTTGTATTTTTCTAGTCACAGTTATTTACGTTCTCCTGGAAAAGATCCCGTTAAAACACCTTCGAAATACAGTATCAAATAATTAAGACTGTAATGTCCCAATCGAATTGGAAAATCGCACAAAATGACTTTTACTATGCGATCTTCCCGTAGGATTTGAACCGTGAACCCAGGCACAAAAAAATTAAACCATTAAAAATCAATTAATCTCTTTCATCAATTTAGTTAGGCTTATTTTTAAAGTACGTATAGGAATAGTGAATTCGCTTTTGTATATTGAAATGCTCAATTCACATATCGTGACCTTTCCTAAAGGTTTTTGACATCATAAAACTCGTTTTATCCCCAAATCATGGATGATTCTGATAACATTTCATTAGCTACGACTGATGAATGATAAACTCAGTAAATTACTCAACCAGGCATAGATAAAAAGCTGCCCTTGTGACGTAATTACAGAAAGGCAACGTAAGCCCTGCGTAAGTTAACGTTTGTTATCCGGATATGGTAGCTGATAAGAGACAGTGATCTGATAACAACAACATGCCACAGTGTATATAAGGTTTCAGTGAAGCATTTTTCAAATTTACCTATTAGGTAATTTTCGTATATGGATACAAAATAATGGACAAAATATTCACTTACGTTTGTTATATTGTATCTGCAAATATTTCTTTCTTTTCTAAGTCATTCACAATTTTGATTGTAAACAATTTCGAAGACATGACATTCCCTACCACTCCCCGAGACTCAAATTGATGAGTCTTGTCTGCTGGTTTGGATTTGAACAGTTATCATCGCTGCATTGGAGAGACTTTTCAATGAAATTAAAAAAAATATAGCATTTTCAAAGACGGTTTTGATATTGGCGAAAATATTTATTCCATCATGATAATAAGTAACTACAGAAAACTGTACATGCTATGTACAGTTACAGACAGGATATTGCCTCAATTGAACTGAATTAAATTGGAAAAGGCTACATTTCCTAATTAGGTAGACAAATCATTACGTCCCTTCTTACAAAAAATTACGACCAAATAAACGTTTTGGAGAACTGATTGAAGCTTCTGACATTTCCCCATTTTACGACCTTCAACCCTGACTCAGATTAACAAGGCATCGTAAAACACGAGTCTGATGCACTGTTCCAAGCATCTAGGCTATACGGAACATCCCCCCCTAGATTAAGGCATCGCAGCGACTAAGGGAAATCTGCTTAGTCCTCAGTAATAAAACTTGGACCGGACCGTATTTGCGATGCGTACGAAAGATGGTTCGAATAAATGACTGCGGAATAAGTTGATATAATGTTTCTGTTGTACAAAGTTGGAATAAATTTGATCACGTTTAGGATTCTTTAATTGAATGTTAGTCTTCTTGATATATGGTCATTATGGCTAAACATTTTTATTTCATGTGTCATTATGTAGATAGATCTTGCACATTCGAAACGAAATTATTTTAGTAGTACCTAAATTGTAACTGCAATTTTGGGTTCGATTAATACTTGGATGCCCGCATTTATCGGATGCTTAGGTACATGCTTAAATTATGAAAAAGATTGTTAAAGGTATATTAAAAGAAGTGTTAAACAGTAAAAGTATTATAAAAGTATGTTATTAGTTAATATTTAATAACAACTTTCCATCTCAACACAATCAGGAATGTTACAAATAGCGTCTATTAAGTTTTTGTAGATTTGTGACTTTTCCTGAATGCTTCCACTTAAGAAGACAATATAATTTCTTTCTCGTTACTTTTAAATATCATTTCGTTAATTATTTTAACGAATCATAGATTAAACTCGAGAGATAACGTGTATGTCATCAGCGTGTGTACCGCAAATTTACTTCTTTCTGATCAGCAAAAAAAAAGTTTTTGTATTAAATACTTCGCCATTTTAAAAGGCGAAATACTAGTATAGTAATACTGTTAAGAGAATTAAGAGATGGCGGTAAGTCACTAGGGTAACGAAATTAAGGATGACTGTATGTCAAAGACGACAGTTGCAACCTTAGATAAATAATAAACTAATTATATCCGGACATTTTTGGTATGCGTTTCTTCGCATTTTCTTCGTAATTTTGACTTTAACACGTCACTGATAGGGTGCAAAAGCAAAAGCACGAGCACACTACTATGTCATTATGACATGTGAAATTTGAATGAAAATCTGCTCAACAGACGTGATGGGCAGAATTTTGCCGCGGTGACGTTATAGTGAGATTGTGTATCTAGTAAGTTGTTGTTTTTTAATTGTTTATCTAAGGATACAACTTACCGCTAGATGGGCTCCCTGTTTTACTTAATAGTACTTAGGTACTTCTATTATTAAAATGTTCGTAATTTTTTCAGGACTATCTTCAGAACTACTTAAGAACTAAAATTAAATGTGATAAATACGCTTCGCTATAATCAACTTTATATTAAACTGTGAAAATATTGTGACCTTAAACCGATTCGAATAAGATAGGAAAATTTCCTGTCTTATTTTTACCTGGGTTTTTGATTTGAATGGAACAATACATACAAAGACTTTAAATATGACAACATCATCAGCTCATTATACGTCCCCACCAAGGGGCACGAGCCTACCCGTAAGGGATATAGGCCTTAATCGTCCATCACAGGTTTCCTCAGGATATTTTCCTTCACCGTAAGAGCGTCGGATAAACATACATATAATTTCGAAAATACTTTGCGCCACTGACGCTCTGGCATATGACATGTTTATAAGTATTTAATGCAAACTGAATCACAACATGGGAACAATAACTCACGGTTGAATGCAGATCAAAGAATCGCTTTAGTTTGGCTCATTAAGTGCATTCTATGTAAATGGGGAGGATATGCGTTCGCAAACGACTGTCAAATGCATAGCTTATTTTATAAAGGTCTTGATTATATTGGCAAAGGATAATAGGAACTAAGGCACGTGCGTAGTTGTGACTTATAGGTGAAATTTTCTGGCCCACTAAGGCATCTGTATTTGCTTCATTTTGCCTCAAAGGTCATGAGAATTTATAGTTGTTTAGCAGACGGGACGGGTGTTAAACTGACAGTGGACAAGGCTCGAAGTATGATGAACCGATAGCCGAAAAGGTAGAAAGATTTATGTTTGACGCCCTTCAGTCCGAACGTATGGACTTACCTTTAAAAGGTCTTCGATGTCTACAGTCTCTTGACAGGCTCCTTGTGGTTGGGTAAGCAAAGCCTTGAATTTCCACACAACAAATCTTACTAGGTATTACTTTCTAAACTTACTCTTCTTACCCTACATTAAGGCTCAATTTTATTTCATTCACACTTCTAGGTGCTATCTCATCCAATGCGAAAATTATTATTTTGACATTTATCTGCCAAACCATACTTTTACACATTAGTGTCTAGACCAATATTCCTGTTAAAATAGCCTTACATCTATTTTTAGACATTTTCTAACCATTTATTAAGGGTGAAATTTTAAATCAGCCTCTTCAATAACCAAACGTGTCTATTAGGGTCTCGCTTAGCTCAAGACACCGTAAAACTTATTACACACTGTCAAGACTAGATTTCCACGAATACCTAGTAAATTCTTACTATAATCTTATATTACTTGAATCTTATTCTTTCAGTCACATCAGAAAAATTGGAATCATGTAACGATGAACATTCTTCCATATTTAATAAACAGCACACACAGCAGTTTGTAAATAAGGTTCGGTTTAAGAAGCTAGCGAAATTGACGCAACATCTGTAGGTAGTCTAGACAAGCACATTTTTAACAAAGACTTCTATAAAATGTTTATATAGAAATCTTTGATTTTTGATAAAACAAATACTATTACGACGTCGTGGGACGTTGACGATTCATCTGGTGTAATGGTCGAGACCACTTCACCGAAGGTTCCGGGTTCGATCCCCAGATAGTACAAACATTTGTGTGCATGAACATTGAACATGTCTGTTTGTATTGGTCTGGGTGTTTCCTAGGTATACTGTATTTACAAAAATAAAGTATATAAGTATGTTGATCCGTTGTTTAGTATCCATACAGACTAATGCTTAGTTGGGGCTAGATGGCGCTGTGTGAATATTAGTGGATATTTATTTATTTTTCTTCAATCATTGCTTACCATCAAGAGCACTGCATAAAAGTTATGGGCAGGACCGACCAGGGTTGCCAAACGTAGGAGGTTCCTCGTACAAATACGAGATTTGTGGTGTTCCGTACGAGGTACGAGGACACTGTCAACCTCGTACAATTATGTACGAGATTTTGTAATATTACCATGGTACATATTAAAAATTAGTGACATCTATCAGAACTTGAAAAGAAACCATTGGTCGCATTTAGGCGATCATTGTCTGTAGACTGTAGTAGCTATGTCAACCGGGAAAATCTCGATTAATGAAACATTTTGTCCTCCGTGTTAGTCGTCTCTATCACAAAGTGATGTTTTTTTAGTAAGAAGCTAGCTAATGTTCATTTTATTTAGTATTTTTAATGATGGAAGCGCTTTTTAGATGTACGAGGTTCGAAAGTCAACGTACGAAATTTTTAGCTTCTTATGTATGAGGAATTTTGTTTCAGGGTTGGCAACACTGGGACCGACCCTTACCATCACGTGATCGTATGTACTTGACGACCCGTTTTTTAAGTGTATATAAAACTCGCTACTGGAACTTATTGTTCTTACAAAACCATCATCATTATCATGAGCTCATCAAACGTCCCCACCGAGGGGCACGAGCCTACCCGTATAGGGTGATTAGGCCTTAGTCATCCACGCGGGCTAAGTGCGGATTGGACGACTTCACACACAACCTTCAAATCTCTTCGCAGGCTTGCATGAAGATTTCCCCACGATGTTTTCCTTCACCGTAAGAGCGTCGGGATTTGAACCTCAGCCCTCCTGGTAGAAGGCAACAGCCCACACCATTGAACCACCGATGCTCTCTTACAAAACCGGGATAACTAAATACCTTTGTAGCCGCTTCTAGATTAAGAAGCGGTGCGTAAGTGGTATTTTTGGCTGTTGGATGGACTTTTCCCTATTGGCCACAAATGGCCTTCACAGCTTTACCAGGCAAGTGACGATCGCAGGGTCATGACCCAGGGAGCTATTTTTAAGTACTATTCTAACGTACATTACATTAACAAAATACCTTATAAGTTCTTAACTGCTACCATGTGACCCCCTCCTGGCGCCTAACTTGGATCCGCCCTTGAGCCTAATTTATTAACCTTAAACGTATAAAGTGTCATTCATTACATGTCATATCTTACAAACAATCATGTCTACGTTGTTTTAAAGTTGAAAATAAGTTATTCATTTTTACGCGTTTAACTTTAATATTCCTGACAAAATTGGTTGGAAAACACCATTATTATTTTATACTTAACATAATGGCACGTTGGCACGCAATATACAATTTAAATACAGACGTAATAACAATCGCAAATAATCTACATAAAGTTCTTGTAGGAAAACATACCTAGGTACATTTACTTACTACTTCTCAAAACGGAGACAGGGCAATGGTATTTAATTGTTCTTGTTCATCATACTACGTATTACTTACACGAAAAATATTGAAAAAAGCACAATAAGGCCTCTTCCCCGTCGTACTGTTGTATTTATTAAATAAAATAATTAGGTATGCAGACATCAACCGGGAGTTCAAGGATAACTGTCACATATAGTAATTACATACGTGGAACGAAAGACAGTGATTTTTAAGAGAGAGAAGCTCAGCTTAAGTCTTTGTGACATAAAAAACAATCTAATATCTACCTATTGGTAGTGGCAAGTGCAATGCCGCACAGACTCCGGATTGCAGCCATGCACTTTTGTATGCACTGTTCAGTTTCAAAGATAACTCCTATTTAATGAAGTAAGGAGTATTTTTTTCAGATTCTTTACCAATACAAGTCTCCTTTTTTTATGTATATAACCCGCAAAATTTCAATGAAAAATATAGCCCAATGGGCGCCACACCACATATTTCATTGCTGTTGATTATTAATTACCTGAATTCCATCAAATTAATCATAATTAGATTCGCATAATCTAGAGATTATGTGGTTTCTGTGTTTTGTTTAATTTTCCATTCGTAAATATTTATGACAGTATCTGGAAAAACGACAGTTTCTTTCAACAAATTAATCTCTCAAGCAAGAGATTTTAATGAGGTACTCTTAAACTAAGAAGTATAATTTTAATCAATCCAGTTATATCATTATGTTATACATTTAACTCTGAACTGGTTGCATTGGGTGGATAAATTTTTTTTAGGAAACAGAAGATCTCGAGCGTGAACGATTAACAATTTTTTTTTTAATTCGATCACCGTTAATTGAGTTTTGATTTTAACAAACGTTCTGGCTTTTAACCCGACTATCCCACACAGCATGACTATGGGTAAATTGGGCCGTAACTCACCACGCGATTGATTTCAATCCGGGGATGATTATAAGTGTTTATCATCACCATAATAAGTGGCGCGGCCAAAAGCTAAAGATTGTTTTTCGGTCCCCAATGTCATAATTGATCCGATAGTTGCTTGACTGGCACGATCGACAATTGAAAGCGTTTGGCGATACACCATCGAGCCCTCAAACTTCAGAACTCGAACTCGGCCGGGTACCTAATCACAAAATACTGGATTAACACGTTCAAAATGTTTTTACCTAACCAGTACCTAAATGTTGAAATCGGCCAGCTTACGGAAATAGGGACAATGACCCCCTATTTACATTGTAGGTACAAACTGTGGGTAGGTTTCACTTTGATAACGATTTTAATTACGTTTTAAGGTTTTACACAATTTCTCAAGCGTACGTCCGCCAGTCGATCTAAATTAAACACAGATTAAGGTACTGTTCTTTCATCGAATTCTTTTTAACCAAGGACTTAAACTGAATAAACACATTTCATTTCAGTTTAAAATGGTCATGTATTGCTTTTTTGTTTGTTCGCGGATATCTATGTCGTATATGAACCGGTTTTGATGATTATTTTTGTTCGAAAGAGAATACTTAAATACTTTAGAGATGATCCCATGATAAGGTAAGGTAAGGTGACCCTGACGGTCTGATGACGGCAGACAGAGAAATCGCGGGAATCTTTATTTTATGTTTGTTCGCGATATCTTTTCCGTATTATGTTCACTAGGTGGAAGACTCGATACCGAGTCGTCTAGTACCACCGCAGTGCCAAATATCGTTCCGTTAAACAGGAGTGTTATGCGCTTTTGTGTTTGGGGATGAGGTCACTGTAGCTAGTGAAATTACCCGGGTATAAGTGACCTCACATCACTGTCTCTGGTGTCGGGCGCAGTACGGCATTGACGAAGAATATGGTCGAGATGTCGGCTGCTACACCAAGGGTTCCGGGTTCTAACCCCGGGCAGTACAAACATTTTTGTGCATGAACATGTCTGTTTGTAATGGTCTGGGATTTTATTTTTCAACCATAAAGGGTCATTAGAGCTTAGTCATCCACGCGGGCCTAGTGCAGATTAGCCGACTTCACACACGACCTCAAGATGTTTTTTTCTCCGTAAAAACGTCAGAGAATCGTTAAAATTTCGAAAATACATTTGTACGTTGCGGGATTTGAACTTGCATGCTCCAGATTGAAAGGCAACAGCCCATATCAATGAGCCACCGACGCTCTATGTAGGTAGAATAAGTGATAAAAATAAAATAAAAATATTATTCATAATAATTTATTTTAAATTCATGGCAAATAACATAGACTCGGCGTTGTTTCGTACAATGTAAAACCTGATAGATATTATTTATATCATATATAAAGTGTCAATCTTTATAAACTATAATTGCATCAAGGAACACGTCAATCCATTTATAATTATGTTCGATATTGAATTTTATAGCACCTCAAATATTAAAATACATAAAACAAATTTCTAATAGGCAAAAACGTAACATTGGAAAAATGTTTAAAATCATAGTTTTTTATACCCTTTAACTAGGCTAATGGCATAACCACAGATTTCCCAATACAGGAGATGGGACAAGCCGCGTTTTTAAGTGCGACAAATGTAAGCTCAACGAGCATACACTGGCTGCCAGTTTACGCTCTGTGACACGAGTAAAGACGCACGAATATTAGAAGAAATTACCGTTTTTTCCCAAAATGCCATCCTGTGCAATTGTAACATGCCATCATCGCAATGAATCAGTAAATTTACCAAGAAATATAATAACTTTTCACAGGTAAGAACCGAAAAGAAATTGCGACACTGGGACTGCCTATAAACTTGGCGGCTTGTCCAGTCTTATTGTATATTCGGATGTCTGTGGGCATAACCATACTATTCTATTACATGTAAAATCCTTAATACAAAAAAGAACTATCTAAATGCATACTTATATATTACTTACATAATACATATTTTTATATTATCATGAGGGGTTTTCTGTTACTGTCTCATACAGTTTCTTATATACGTAGGTACACGAAACAACTATAGATTCCTTTTTAGTAGGAAATCCACACAAAGGTTCAAAGAAATTTATATAATTTTACATTGCTCGAAACTACCAAAGGCCCAATCGCAATACGTACGACATGACTACTTATATATATTTACATTTAGTCTACGTACACGGGTTGTATCATCAACATTTGAATTGTCACTTCAAAAGCAGATTATTAGTTCAACGTTATTTACGAGCACATTTGCTTACAATAACAGACTTATTTTAAACAACCAAATATGTAGACTTACATTTGAAACGCATTTTTTTTAAAATAATATTTCTTTCACGAGTCTACAACAGTTTGTAAAATTTCATTCTTGTGTATCTAAATAACAATGATAACCGTGAAAGAGTATCAAAATTGAAAAACAGAAAAATAGTATATTTAAATACGTAAATAATCTTGCGTCACAGTCTACAATCGATTTGTTTCGTTGTCCAATGGGAACTTTTATGTGCGATTATATATACTTCACATGGCATAAAAAAGTAATTTCGTTAAAAATCTACTTTTGTAGTCACAATTAAAATGTACTAAATACATCGTAGTAGTAACAGGAAACACGTTTCTAAGAGGCAATATTAATACGTATAATAAGAGGCATTCATATCAAAATCTCTACATCAAAATGTTACAAAAACATACACACATACAAAATTGACTTGACATTACTCACAAGCGTAAGATTCGTTGCAATTGACTGTAACTTCACAAGGAAGCCATTTTTTTACATTCTTTTTTAAATAACAACCGTTAATTTATGTTTTTGAAAATTCAATCCATCTCAACAATAAATATTTTATAGAAAGAAAATGTATGCTTATATTGCATGATCTGGCATTAACAATCTAAAATTGTTAAGAATCAGATTATACAGAAATATTAAGATACTATTTGTAAAATATAACTGTCCACCCTTCTGTGCATAAAAAAAACATTCATTTTAACAGTAGATGCTTTGAAAATGGCTGTTATCCGTGTTAACACAATTTCTTATTCAGCACTCCTTGGCCCCACTTCATTCCAATATGATACATATCACTTGCTTCTTAAAACCTTACCTCCCCGTTAAGCACACTACATAATAATTTTAAATTCCACCCCAATTCACTATCAATAAAATTTCACACACCACCCCAACATAAAAAAAATATACCAAAATTTTACCGAAACATTCCTACAAATACACCGTAACCTAGACAAAACTACATTATTTTCGCGGTTAATTCATAAACTAACACTAAACAATAATTCGAATCGTCTGAAGTGGGTGTGAATCAGTTATAAAATCAAAAAATGTTATAATCATTCTCAATCCAACGTTCAAAATTTACTAAGGCTCATTTCATTTACTAGCACCGTTCAACATCTCTACATTTCAGTCTCCATTTTCATCACAAATTGACATCCATCCACAAACTTGTTTTTTATTTTATAACAGACCAATGCCATTGATTTCTTTATTGTAGGACGTGTGTATATTCACGTCAATCAAATCATATGGATAGTTCATTATCCAATAGACCATTACTACAGACCAGCCTACATAAAATCCTGGCATAGTATATACGCTTGTGTATTTTAATATTTACAAAATATATAAAAATCGCCTCATTC
The DNA here is from genome assembly GCA_019425675.1 of Leucinodes orbonalis. Taxonomy (NCBI): domain Eukaryota; kingdom Metazoa; phylum Arthropoda; class Insecta; order Lepidoptera; family Crambidae; genus Leucinodes; species Leucinodes orbonalis. The sequence continues at coordinate 12,349 of PQWD01006397.1, read as the reverse complement.
ATAAATTTCATAATATCATAAAAGGATAAACAAATCATACATTAATCTTAACATAACTTAGCATTACAAAACGATTGTTATAATATCATCTTTGGTTTTATAGTCAATAATGCACGCAAACTCACAACTTTTTTCACTCAAAATGTAACTGATTTAATTATTTAATTCAATTGACGATCCTGTATCGTGAATTTGGAAACAATCAACTGTATTCACAATCCGATTTTAAAACTATAAGAAACATATTTATAAAAGGATATTATTTTTTAAATATTATATTCCATTAAATTGGGCTATTAAATTAGTTATATAATTTTACTTCAAAGATTGTCAATTTGTCAAAGATTAAAAAGTTATTTTCTGTACATTAATCACGCATTGCACATAATATAAAACTTAACTACACTGAGATTGCGGATTCACTAACAAACTTAAAATTAAAATGTGTATTAACAAAATATTTACAAAGTTCTACGGAACTAAGGCAAATGCTTCGAGGAACAAAAACACTTTTACATCTTATTTACATGTCGGCTGCCGTACTATACTTCTTCAAAAAGAAAAAAATAGTTCAATAAAATGCTGGTATCTAAAGTAATATACATATCATAAACCCCAAATAAAAACAATGTCAGAAAAATATTATAAAGTATTCTGCATTAGAATTCTGACCCTGTTCCCCGGAGATAAGGGAGCATTCAAGAATATTAGAAAAAGAGCGTCTTATGATAATTTTATCTTTATATAATAGATACACCAGAAAGTGTAAAAAAAAATAATGAAAAAATAATAAACCGTGGTAGTGGAGTGGTCCACTGCCTTCGCTTGAAAATTCTGTCTAAATTTACTTCATATCTCTGAATGCTAAAATCAGACACATGCGAAAATCTATTATCTGACGCCTCTAGTCCCAACAAAGGTTTAAGGGTTCAACAGACAAGGGTTTATTACTTTAACAGAACTGGTTGAGTGTCAAATGACTTGTAATCGTATTGTAAACATGTTCCATCCAAATTTTTCCATTCCAAATTTACATATACTTTTTACGTGTGATAGAAAATATCACAAGCAAGAAAACAAGGATTATCGACAGCGGCAAATAATTCTATAGTCAATTACAAGTGACACAATTGTTCTGCGTTAAATCAAAACGCAATAAATAGCCGACATCGTCTTTATATATTTGTGCACTTTCCATCATTATGCACTAAAACAAAAATTAAACAAAGGATTTACGTAATATGTCCAGTACGTATACATAGTTCTAGTTTTTGATCGACTGTAGCTCTTACTAACGTTTCAAAGGTATATAAATATATTAATTACTTACGGCCCTCATAGGCCGACGACCCGTTTGCGCCTCCATTTATATTATTCAATGTTTATACCATCATAATAAGGGTTTTCTTCTAAGTGCCCTGGTCATAGTCTTCGAGAAACCGTTTCGCTTTTATCTTGAGCTCCGTGAAACTCGGCCGTCGGTTCGGCTCCAGGTTCCAACAATCAGTCATCAGGTATCTGTAGATCTCCGATGGGCAATCGTCCGGTATTTGAAAGCTGAAACAAACATTTAGGTTAATTTTTGACTCTAACGGTCCTTGTAATTACAGAAGTAAGCACGCTTTCACCGCCGAAGACGCCTTAAAGGGTCACGAAAATAGATTTTCCATTGTGTCTGGAATTCTGGCGCTCAAACGGTTTAAGTTTTAAAAAGTTTGGTTACATTAATGTTAGCATGAATTTATATAGTTACTTAATTCTAGTTACTTAGTATAACTACGTGTTACTAACGAAGTATAAATATAAAGAAATGTATAACAATCATAAAAAATTTGAAAGCATCCCCTGTGGTTTGACACTAAATCAAATATCCAATTTACCATGTATCCGCTTTATAAGGTCAGCTTAATAAAAATGATAAGACGTTAGGTGCTCCTTAAAAACCTTACGAAATTTCCGTTCTTTAAATATTACTTTGGGAAATTAACATCCAAAAACTGATAAATAAAAATATTTGTCGAAGCATATACTTAGTTGCTTAGTCTTTATCTTTGTGCATTTATATGGTATTGATATTAAAATAAATCTCCTAATATTTACCATGAGGCACGCTCGCTCGGGCGCGTCATATCGAACTTTGGTACTTCGATCGAGGCGCGAGTGAAGATCTCCCACGCTGTCACACCGAACGACCACACGTCGCTTTTGGTTGAGAACAGCCAAGGCTCACTAGCCGACTCTGGTGCATACCTACGGGTTAGTAAATTTCTGTGTCACAATTTTTAATGTGATTTGCTATTTGATGGTAAGTGATAACTATCGATTGTAATATACCAATCGTCAAAAAAGGAGCCATATTAGAATAGTAAGTTTCGGGTAAAGATTGCTTTGCCAAAATCACAAAAGGCATAAATAAGTGAGATTGCTGTACCCACGCAGACGACAGGTCACACGAGGGACACGACGACTATAGAAAAAGTTTTCTTTCTTTCATTTACTAAAATTACCTCTTATTTACATTAGCCCTTTAACACGCATCATAATAGAGATGATGACCAATTTTTTCTGCTATTGTATCGCTCGGCCGCTTAATAATAGAAAAATTGGTAAAATAATGACTCCGTTAACATTAAAACTCACAGAGGTTTCCTAATTATAAAAACACATTAATGACTTTTCCAAAAACGCTTCATACAAATGGCTACTTAATTATGACGTCACGCCTTAGAAGTTAGTATGCATCATTTTATTTATTTATGATGACTTACTCTTGAGCACAGACTATCCTAGTGGAATAGACGTGCTCTAAGATGGAGCGAGCTTGCCCAGAAAAAGCCTATTCATTCGTTTTTTGGGTTGTATGTGGCCGGAACACAGACGCAGGCAGATCATTAGTTTTGTACTACAACAATAGCAATAGTTACTAAAATTTGTATGTTATCTTTTGGGTTTATTATTTATTGTCAATTAATGTATTTTTAAAATAGACTCGCCCACCTATCTAAAATTCATAAAACATGAGTTTTGGAGCTGAGAAAATGTAATTACATAGTAATAGAAATAGTTCCTTCGATTCCAGGACCCCGTCATCATGCCTATTACAATTTGTTACGTAAAAATACGAAAGTACAGTATCTTGTAATTTCACTACCCGAAGGAAGCCTAGAACAGAACTAAACAAAAAAAACCCGACCACAAAAACACCCACTGAAAATACATCATCTAGTTTACGTTATTTAGTTTTGAAGCTTTACCAGTTGATAGGCAGCAGGCGTTCAGTCTTCAACTTATACTGATCATCGTCCTTTGGTATGGTGCGCGCGAGTCCAAAGTCTGAGATCTTCACGTGGTACTTGTCCACCACTAGGATATTCCGCGTCGCCAAGTCGCGGTGCACTATGTTCTTGCGGGACACGTACTCCATACCCTGATAACGTAAAAAAAGGATATCACTAAATTGCTGATATCTTTATGAACAAAAAAACATGACAATGTAGGAAAAAAAATTTTTTTAAGCACAAATCTGTATGAGAAGAGAAGCTAATTTATACATATAAATAAAATTGGAATGTCTGTTTGTAAACTTTTAATAATAATTCTATTCTAAATGCATATGAACATACGACACATATACTAAAACAGGCAGGTAGCTGATGTAATAAGGAAAAACTCAGGCTATTATTATTTTTGAAAACAACTTTTTTATTTGAATAAATAAAGTAATGTTATTGAGCTGCGCGCTTTAACGTGACTTAACGAAGTGATTTTAGGTTTTGTTTTACTGCGGGAGAATATCTTATACCGCGGGGGAAAGCTAGTTAGTAAAGAAAATTTAGAACAAAATTTTATATTTTTTTTATTCAGAAAATCATGTATATAACTAAGTCTGTTGCTCTGCTTTCTAAGGTGACTCGCATAGATATTATATTTATATTTATACAAAGAGAAGGCCTTGACCTCCACCCGGGGACATCATTGAGATTATACATAGAAATCACCCAGACCAATACAAACATACATGTTCATACACACAAATGTTTGTACTGCCCGGGGATCGAACCCGGAACCCTTTTGGTGTAGTAGCCGACTTCTCAACCATCACACCAAATATATTTTAATTTTAACGAGTACACTTACGGTTGCGATGTCCCGGGCGTATATCAGCAGGTGTGTTATAGACAGCTTGTCGCCTTGGAACTTGAGGTAGTAGTTGAGCGAGCCCTCCTCCAAATACTCCATGACGATCATCACGTCCGGCTTCCAGGAGTAGCCCAGTATGTTCACTATGTTGTTGTGGTTTAACGACTGCAATGGAAATGTAACATTTTACGGGGAGTCTGTTTGATTCAATATACTCAATATTGAGGACCCGGATATTCGACGCAAATTGGGGGAGATCTTTGTCCAACAGTGGACTGCGATAGGTTGAAAATAAGAAGAAGAATATTGTGTAGCATTTTTTTCTAGACCATTTTTGTTATAATGTCGATATTATATCATACAGTTTAAAATATTGTTACGAATTGACGTAATTAAAATGTCATTAAATATGAAGGCTAATATGTGACGTCAGTCCACAGACAGTCCATAGAGTATACATGCGAATTGTCAAATAGCAAGAGCCTAGTATTCTAGATAATTCCGCGAACTATGTAGAATGACGTCGACGCTTCGAGCTCAGCGGTCCGGACAGGTATATAAGCGGGCGACGGGTGCGCCCGGCAGTCTTGTGTTATACTAAGAGCGAACGAGAGCGAAATACCTGCGACTACAAGGAAGAAAGCGAGTCATACAGCGATATTAAGGATGTCGAGTGTACATAACAGTGTGAAGAGTTAACGTGTGATTATTTACAGTTGTGTGCGGAAAGTGTTGTGTATAGTGTGCAGTGTTAATTACGGATTTTAGTGCGTGCGTTAATTGATTAATTAGTACGAGTGTAAGTGTAAATTAGTGATGTTGTGATTTAATATTGGTTTAATTAATAAAGTGTGTTACCGTGTTATTCTTCGTGTTTGGCAATAATTTATCCGGAACCCCCAGCTCGTAACAATATGTTTGGATTTCAATAACGGATACGCCATCGTACTCAAAAAGTAAATAAGTACCTAACTATTCACCACGGTCTTTTGCAAAGACAATTTAATTTCAATTACAAACAGCAATCTTTGACCGTTTAATATTTGACTAATTCTGTGGCCACGACGTGTTGCCCTACAATACTTAAAACAACACAACAAGGACTAAAACGACACAATACATTTCCTATCATGTCTAAAATTCCAGCGGATGTCTAGAATACCTTCATAATCTCGAGCTCGTTCTTGAAGTCAATATAGAATGTGCTATCTTTGTCTATGGCATCAGCCTGCTTGGTCAGCTTCTTGATGGCAACCTCTTGCCTCTCGTCCGAGTCCAACTCCATCCAGCCGCGGTACACCTCCCCGTAGTTACCCTGTAATAACATTACATTGCTTACGCCATTCTATAACTCGGCTCGTAAGGGCTAGTGCATTTGGTCGATTTACGTAAAAGTATTTTATTATTTATTTTTCTCAAATGAAACATGACACAGACATTATATAGAACATGATGAGGTTGAGTGGGACTGATTCCTGATAAAAGTTTCTGAGTTACAGGTCACCAGGCCCACCACCTCGGATCGCCAGGATGTATTTATCCTGGAGATCATACCTTCATAACTAAGAAAATTACTTCATCATTATCATCATCATCAGCTCATTAAACGTCCCCACCGAGGGGCACGAGCCTACCCGTATAGGGTGATTAGGCCTTAGTCGTCACGCGGGCCAAGTGCGGATTGGACGACTTCACACACAACCTTCGAATCTCTTCGCAGGTGTGCATGAAGGTTTCCTCACGATGTTTTCCTTCACCGTAAGAGCGTCGGATAACGTACATAGATTTTCGAAAATCCGAAAACACATTGGTACGTGTCGGGATTTGAAACCTCAGCCCTCCCGGAAGAAAGGCGACATTCCACACCATTGAGCCACCGACGCTCTAAGAAAGAAAATTACTTGATTTGTGGTAAATATAAGTACTCACGCTGCCTATACGCTTGGTGAGCGTGACGAAGTATGTAGTCCCTTGCGTCACGATAGGCTGCATACGTCTAGGCCGACCGCCGCCTACAAAAGCATCGCCTGGCTCGTCGACCAACGCCCGAGACGCCCGCCCCACACCCAACGTTTCCAACGAACGGGTCACGCCCACCCGACCGAACTGTTACAAAAAGAATTAACACTATTGCTCACAGTTTTATAAAGCTAATACACACACGACACTTTGTTTGACTAAACAATATAGTTAGCAAAGGCGGCCTTATCGCTTTAGGCAACCTTTTAAGTATCTTGTTCTGTTGTTCTCTCTACAATATAGACCTTTTCCGTACAATGGGACGATATAGGCTAAAGATGTTGCTCTCGACACTACATGATTAAACATTATATTACTACATAGTATAAAACAAGGTCGCTTAAACTGTCCCTATGTATGGTTTAATCTTTAAAACTATGCTACGGATTTTGATACTGTTTTATAATAGATCCATAAAAAAGTGGATAAAAACTGTTATTACGTATTGTTAACTTTTAATAAAATTAAGAAATCTTTACTTCAGAAGTCATCACTTTATAATTTAATACTAGAATATACTTATTAATGTTCATTACAAACTTAATAAGGTTCACCTGAACTGGTGAACGTCTATCAATCAACATACCTATACTTTACATAACTGAAGTAAAATTATTTGACAAAACAATACAATTGAGATAAATAAAACTAATCATAATTTGAACTAACCTGGTTTTCGAAGGGATTAGAAATTAAGGCACCGTTCATAGACAACGCACTGCTATCCGATATAAGAGACTTGTTGCTGCTCGCGTCGTTCTCGCTTTGAAGAAACTGTCACTGTAACATTCTTTTATTATTTTCTCAAATTCGAGTAAAATTAAGTCTTATAATAAATATCCAATTATATTCATACAACACTGGGTACTGAACAACTCATAAACATACTTATATATTTTTTTTGTAAATACTTACATGTTATACATAGAAAGCAAACAGACATGTTCACGCACACAAATGTTTGTAGTAGGACACAGAACCCTTGGTGTAATACCGTCGACGTCTCAAACATTACACCACAAAGAGTTAACGAACAAAGTTAGTTCAAAAATAACTTACTAGAAACAGTATCTGTTGTATCCATGTGATGATCGAGGCATATCTTTGGTTCTTCGTACTCGTGAATCGGTACATATTCTGTAAAACAAATCATTCATTATTAAATATCACTATATAACAATTCGTTGTAAGACACTTTTAAATCATAGATAAAAGAAATAATATTTTTTTCCACAATGTTTGAAGACTTATATAATCAACTATGTTTTCGATCGTTTAAGTCAGTATGACACCTAATTGTTTATAGGTACAGGTACTATGATATTTTAAAATGATAAACTAAATGCTAAATGGACTGATGATCTAGTTAAGGTGACGGGTAGCAGATGGATGTCAAATGTCAATCATGGAAATCATTAGAAGAGGCCTTGGTTTAGCAGTGGACCTTTAAGGCTGTAATGATGATAATGATGAAACTAATTGCAAAATCTAATGTGTGTTTAATTATATATCGGCGTTTTTAAACTAAAACTGCTGACATACAACATTCATACATTCAATTTGTCCTTACAGATAACTCCTTTTTCAGACATAAATAATAATAATAAATAAATATCCACTGATATTCAACCAGCGCATCTGCCTAAGTTAGCGTGAAGCTGTATTATGGGTAGCTCAAACGATACCATCCTTTATCTACATATTTTTTCGTAAATACATACATATTATTACATAGAAACACCAGAACTTTACGAAGACACTTCATGCATACAAATGTTTGTACTGCTGGATCGAACCGAATCCTTGTGTAGCAGCCGACGTCTCGACCATTACACCAGACGGGTCGTCATAAAGCAGAGTCCTTATAATGTTTTTTTATAAGTATACAGGTCGGCCTGGACGCTCACCTGATGGTAAGTGATACGACTGACCATGATTGAAGGTATTTAAGGATCCGAAAGTACCTCTATGTAGCATGTGGTTCATGTCACGCATGATCTCTTGAGGACGCATGGGCGTTGGCTGCCAGCACTGACCCATCGCGCCCACACCTCGCTGGGACACTGCCACGGCCGTAGCAACCGCTCGCCTAGGCTGTAGCTCTGGTATGAATAACACATTTACTTAACAGACTGTCCACTGTCCTTGCAATTCAAGGGACCTTGAGATAATGACAACAAAGGGTATACATTGAGCATTCTATTGTTTAAATAAATAAGTATCCACTAACAATTAAAAGCATATCTACTCCTATCTACGACCGATCGCTTCCGGGTGCAAATGGAGATATACTTATAGGCACATATCCCGCCTGCCCGGTCGGCCGATACCAGGGCAAACGCTAAGAACCGCAATTTTGAATTTTAAAAAATTTAAATCTGTAATATCTTCGAAAATATTCATTTCAATCATATGTTGTAAAGGGCAATAATTTATTTAAGGTATTTAATCCGTTGCGTAGTGTTAACCATTTAAGCGCACCTGGGGATATAGGGACATGGGACCAAAAACAGCGACTTTGTTTTATACTATGTAGTGATAAAAAAACAACAGAAAATAACGACCAAAATGTTCAACACTACCTTTCCGTATATGGATTGGTTAATAGTCGGGGCTCCATACGAAACACCCCCAGCGTGGTGGCGAACGCCCAGATATCGCCAATAGCGGACCGCCGTGCAAGGTTCATATCCGGGAAGAAACTCACGGCATCCAGTGATGCTAAAAATATCATTCTACTATTTGGTGAATATTTTAATCAAACGTGGTATAGAGCGTCCGTGGCTCACTGGTGGAGTTCAATCCGTCACGTGCCAATGTGTTGTCGAAATTTCGAAACTTTTTGTACGTTATCGACGCCCTTAAGGTAAAGGAAAAATACGTGAGAATACTTGCAAGCCTGCAAGAATATATTAAGTTGTGCCGTGAAGTCGGGTCAATCCGAGCGGGAAGTCACCGAATACGGTGGGATCCCCCGCTACATCCGCCTGCGCCGTAATATGAGCTGATGGTGAAGATGTGGGTATATAGCACTCGGGAGAATAGCAAGATTTTAATTGTCCTAATGGAGTGAATTCGTAGTTTTTAAAATAAATAATTCGTAGACCTGGTGGAGACTGGATGAGGGAAATATTAGGGTATCTTTAACTTGTTGGGCCTGCCGCGTAAGGCAAATGAATGTTATTTCCCGATGTCATTTATAATAAGATATTAATTTTCAATTCGAGAAATTTCACCTTTTTGTGAAGAATCGATCATATAAAACTAAAAACCCCGCCTTTCTTCTAGAAATAGCCTATAAACGCAATGGGTACAAGCTTCCATAAATAGGGTATTTTCAAACCTTTCACCGCCAACAAAAACTTAAGGTGCCAGGCAAAAGATTTTCTATTGTCTCGATTCCAGGCGTTAATGGGTTAGATATACTAAGATATAGCTGATACTCACTCTTGAGGTGTATACGGCCTTAAGCTAGGCCCCGAGAGCTTGACCACTATACGATCGGCGTCGTGTGCCGCCAGCAGCAATCGCCGACACCGTATGTAGCCGTGTACGAGTCCGCCTGCGGAAATCCCATAGGGCGAGCCCTTCTTCAGATGAATCGCTTTTATTCTGTCACCGTTGTTTCTGGAACAATTATATAAATTCACTGACGTTAACAGTGTGACTAGTCCAACATTAGCATATAGCCTGTAACATTTGGCCAGCCTTGGTGAAATAATATAAATGATAATATTTTAGGTCAGGAGACGTGTTTGAACTATTAAATTAAGTGGTTAGCTAAACTAATATGACTTTACCGCCAATGAAGCCTTAGCGTCAGAGCACAATAAATTTTCTCTATTGTGTTGATTCCCGGCGTTCAATGGGTTAACCTTTAGGGCAGGGAATCGCATAACTACTACCACATGTATTGCTTACTAGTGGTCCGCCTCAGCTTCGTACAGGTATTCAAAATTTTAGTGTGAATGCCAATTGTTTTCGAACACTGTCTAACTTTCTTAGTTTCGGCTACCCGAATAGAAGACTTGTAAAAAGCGCGTGAGGCTGTATGAGAAAAGCGGAGGACTGTGATTATCGTGGCCAACAGGGGGCGACTATAACATCAGCAGTACTCATCTACAATCGATTGCAAAGTATTTTAGAGTGTGTGTGTGTATGTGTGCTAGTGTACAAGTAAACAGTACTTACTTGAGGTACTCATCGAAGGGCCCATGTGGTACGTGCTCAAGAACTAGCGCCGTGGGCGAGTTGAGCGTGACCCCGTACAAACGGACCACCGACGACGACTGCACGCATACGTACCGGGACGCCAACTCTACAAACTCCTGAAAGAAACCATATCAAAATCAGATAGAGATGGAGACGAGTTAATAATTTAGGGAATGAAATCCAGTCATACATCCGCATTAACGTCCCACAGGGCCACGAGCCTACCCGTATAGGGTGTATAGGGATGTACCACGCGGGCAGTGCCGGTTGGACGACTTTAGCACAACTTTGAATCCTTGCAGCGTGCGCAGGTTTCCTCACGATGATCCTTCCCGGTGGATAACGTACATAATATATTTTCGAAACTTGAAACACACATTGAGGTACGGGATTTGAACTCAGCCTCCGGTTGGCGGGCAAAGTCACACTATTGCGCACCGAGCTATCCAGTAACGGACGCAATCCAGTAAAGGCCTGCTAATTCGTTAATAATTATTAAGTTAAATTTAAAGAAAGGTTGTAACCAACTATTTTTAAGATGATCTCCTTTGCAGAGCCTTGAATGCTTACATTGTTCTTACGTTTCATTCGAATTCAATTGCTGTAAGTGACTGTTATATGACCTGAACCCACTTTCTCGGAACCTGGTAAACAACGCAAAAAAATTTAAAGTATGTTTTCTAATCACTAGTGAAAACGCTTAGAGAAACAAGAAACCAAAAATGCCGCTTGACACGTTAACTTACTGTTATATTTACGACATAACTGTTATATTTATTCATTCAAATTTAGACCTTAACAGGTCATAGAAAGAGTACCAAATCAAAATCACGGGCCTAATGTCACTATGACATGTATCGAGCGACGTGATTATGAATGAAAATTCTACAGACACTATGAGTTTATTTATTTAATCGTATGGCGGCTATAATTTAGGCGATTACTATTTCACAATTTATTATTCATATTACTTATATCATCACAGCTCAACACCAGCCAATTGCTGGCTCAGGAGTTCAAATTATGGATGTCTTCCAAAGAGCTTAAAACGGATGAAGTTTATTGGGCACCGCTGAGACATATGTTCCATGGTTTGGGCTTCTTCACGCACAATCACACAGGCTTGAATCTTGCCAACCCCATTATAGCGAAAATAGTAACAGCGGCCATGCCTGATCTAAGCCTATTAACTACACCAAAGTTTACGAGGCAAATCGAAACCTTGGGTCTTTACTGTTGGGTCTAAACTTGGGCAAATAAACCATTTGCTTCCGCTTTCCATTCATTCTTCCAGCAGGCATCGATGTCAAATGAGCAGATTCTGTGCTGCGTGCTAGAGAGGTGACGAGACTTAAGCCTGGTGGTCGGCGGTGCAGAAATTCAGCATGAGCAGGCAAAAACGGCGAAGCTATTATTTTATCCACCTCTCTTTTCAGAGCTTTCTTGCGGCGAAGATGTGCGGGTGGGATGTGTGCTAAAACAGGCAGCCAGTATCGAGGGTTGACCTTATTGTACCAGATATACACGCATAGTGTCGTTGAGCCTAGTGTCCACTTTAGACACATGAGCACTGTTTGCCACACTGGAGCACAGTATTCTGCAGCCGAGTTACCAACGCAATGCCAGTAGTGCGCAAGCAGTCTGCAGAGGCACCCCAAGTCGTACCACAAGAGCCGAGTCAAAATGTTATTTCGGGATCCAATTTTCATGGAGAGTTTTACCGAGGATGTTGGCTGTAGGTCAAAGATCTGTCTAGTGTTACCCTAAGTATTTGGGTGAGGATTATATCTCAAAGCTTCCCCCAAGAGCAACCGCTGGTTGATAATTGGCTAACCTGGGTTTTAAGTGAAAGCAGATATTTCTGTTTTGCTCACACTAGGTATCACCTCCAGTTTCGGAAATACTTCGAAATCCCTTTAGGTCATTTGTTAGGACTTCTCGCTTGCAGAGAAATTCCTGCTCTGTGCTACTAGCAATA
>PQWD01006395.1:27855-38594 GCA_019425675.1 Leucinodes orbonalis | reverse complement strand
AATGTAAAAATCTCTCTCTCTCTCTCTCTTCAAACCTATTGCAGTTCCTCCACCAGCGACGTTTCGCAAGTCGACTTTTTTCTTTCGTAAAATCTCTCAAGCTTGATTACACATGCAAAATTACCAAAAAGAACATTCCTCACGACCATCGATAACGAAATAAAAACATAGACAACACCTATCCGACATACCATATAGAACTTATTAAGGCAACGTGTAGCCAAATTGAAAAAGAGTTCGCATACATTAAAAAAAAGAATGAGAATAAAAAAACAAACAAATTAAATGATCAAGACTTAACACAGGCAATCAGTTTGGCACTATGTGCATACCAACAACTTGGGTGGTCTGGCTGTTGCGTCCTGCTTTCTAACAACAACACGTGGCATGCTTGAATAAATCCATCTCGCAACCGCACCGTACTTTCGTGGTCAAAGATTATGGAAACTTAGAAGTGTCATTTCTTATTGATAGAATTTGCTGGCTACTGACCCCACGTTAAAATACATTGAATCTGTTAAAATGGACTACTACCTGGTTTATATGTTTATAAATTGGACTTATAATGGTTCATTACTTATAAAGAACGTGTATAATTTAAATGGCTTACCATTTGAAATAATGAAATTAATAATTTATATGCGTAGGATTAGGATCTCCAATTACGTCAAAAAATTTATCTATGTCTGATCGAGTAGTTTCGGTTTAAACAATATTTTTTAATGCTTTCTTCGGAATAGCAATAATTTTCATGTATGTCTGAAATTTATAAAATCAAGTAATGTTTTCTTATTTATAATGTGGAATATAAATAAAAAAATATTTATTATAGTTATAATTAATCTAAAAAAGATTATTTAATTATCCTGAAACCAAAGTATTGACTGAAATGGTATATTACCACAGACATCCGAATATACAATTAGACTGGACAAGCCGCCAAGTTTATAGGCAGTCCCAGTGTCGCAATTTCTTTTCGGTTCTTACCTGTGAAAAGTTATATTTCTTGGTAAATTTACTGATTCATTGCGATGATGGCATGTTGCAATTGCACAGGATGGCATTTTGGTAAAAAACGGTAATTTCTTCTAATATTCGTGCGTCTTGACTCGTCTCACAGAGCGTAAACTGGCAGCCAGTGTATGCTCGTTGAGCTTACATTTGTCTTACCTTTGTTTTGTTGGTATTACTAAATACAATAAACATAATATTTTAAATTGTATGTACTAATAAATTAACAACATTAAGTTAGTATTGGAAGTTATGTATTATATTGATAAAGTTACCAAATCTAATAATAATGTTTCTCAGAAAGAAAATGTTCAAGACTTCATACTAAATAACCACTTTTAACTATAGATACTTTTTGGCAGTTCCTTCTACATGTAAATAATCTTTGAATTTCACCTTTCAACATTAGCCCTTTCGCGAATTTGCCTTCACTGTCTCTTTCGCACATACCAGCTGTCTCTTTCACACGTGCTCCTGTGACCTTTGCGACGTATGTCGCGGGTGAATTACGGGATCGGGTTAAGCTTGAAATATTCCGATTAATTTCATCTTTTTTAATAAAATAAAATATGAACTTGAATAATAGTTGCCACCTAATTTAAAGGCTGCATTAGCTTCATAATTACTAAAATTATCTGTTCTGTAAAAGCTTGCTAGATGTACGTCATCCATATTAAGATATGTTTTTAAATATAATTTATTTGAATTTCATATTAAAATGCATAATAAAAAAATATGATGAGATAATTATGTATTACCCAGACGATCTTAAAAACGCCTAATCCCTACTCATCATCACTAGCCTATAAAATCCCAGTGGAGGGACCAGGCCTTCCAATGCAACATAACCATCGGAAGAATTTGACCATAAATCACCACGGGCCTGATGCGAATTGGTGGGAGTGACAGTTATTCTTTATAATATATAATTGTATATTATTATTATATAAGAGCGTCGTGGCGGCTCAATCGTGTGGACTATTGCCCTTCAGATTAAATTCGAAACATTATAATTTTTGAATTTTCAAAATTATATATACGTTATCCGACGCTCTTACGGTGAAGGAAAACATCGTGTGGAAACCTGCGCACGCCTGCGATAAAATTCTAAGGTTGTGCGTGAACTCGTCCAACCCGCACTGGGCCCGCGTGGACGACTAAGGCCTAAACACCCGCCACGGGTAGGCTCGTGCCCCTCGGTGGGGACGTTTAATGGTCTGATGATTATATTAACCTATAATTAAAAACAAATCATTAAATCTCACTGCTACACACCTTTATAAAGAACAGAGGTTTTATTAAGTTCATTGTATTATAAAGTAATTTATTAACAACTTAGATTAATGATGGAAACAAAGCATTGATTGATTATAAATGTGTGTAAGTAATGAAATGTTGAAATAAGAAGTTTAAAACATTACAATCGTCTCCATTATAACCTGAGACGTAAGGGCCACAGGAAGATAAAATTCTTCACCAAACTCATGAATAATTATGGGATTTCGACAATAATCCACCACTAATACTTATTTTGTACTTCAGGTGTACCAAAATTCCCCTTCTTTTTTTCTGTTTTTCCATCCTCAGGTTCATATCATCTTCAGCTCATTAAACATCCTAACCGAGAGGCACGAGCCTACCCGTACGTGGGTGATTAGGCCTTAGTCGTCCACGCGGGCCCAGTGCGGGTTGGACGAGTTCACACACAACCTTAGAATCTTATCGCAGGCGTGCGCAGGTTTCCACACGATGATTTCATTCACCGTAAGAGCGTAAGATAAACGTTTAATTTCGAAAATAGATTGGTATTTGGCGGGATTCGAACCTGCACCCTCCAGATCGGGAGGCAACAGTCCACACTACTGAGCCACCGACGTCTAGAATAAAAAATATAAATATTTTAATAGGCAATTACTATATTTATTTTTGTATAACCCTATTATTTTAATAAGTGTTGTCTTTCCTTCGTCCATAACTCATCGCGATTTGTCGACGCCCCATCCACACATCTACAAAGCGTGATGAGTCTCAGTCTCCCCCCACCGTACGTCAAACGTTGCCCGCTCTAATTGCTCGCGCGCTGTCACCGTGACGTCTGTCAGAGTGACAGCGGCTGTCAAAACGGTCGCTATCTCCCTAATTGATCTGAGGTACGATAAAATCGTGGTGTTCACGATCGACATGGTACAAACTGGGTTATGATGCGTCAATTGTGCTTTTAGGGTTCCGTACCTAAAATAAAAACAAGGAAACCATCAAAAATAAATATCCACCGAAATTTATACAGCGCCATCTACTTTAAGCAGAGCCCGCACTTTTAGATACTCAACAACCGTTAAATATACTTATATTTTTGGTAAATACGTACAGATACATAGAAACATCCAGACCAATACAAACAGACGAGTTCGTGCATACAATTGCTTCTGCCCCGGAATCAAACCAGGTGTAAATCGACTGCTTAACCAAGAGTTCTGGAGTGGAGACCGCGTCTTAGCAACCGTAGCTTATGACGCCCGGACCGACGGACCGACCACTTTTGAAAGGTCACTGGTGGAGGCTGGATAAGGAAAGCAGAGGATCAGGAAATCTGGCGCAGAATAGGAGAGTCCTGCAATTTGTTGCAGACGCCCGGCCCTTGGGACCGACCACTTTCAAAAGGTCACTGGTGGAAGCTGGATGAGGAAAGCAGAGGATAAGTAAATCTGGCGCAGAATTTGTTGTAGAGAATTGAATGAAGAAAATAATTTACATTCTCTTATAATAATTTTCAGTTCGTTAATAACTATAACCACTGATATAAAAAGATTAAAAGAGTAACTCGAGTTTCTTGCCGGCTTTTCTCGAAGATCGTACTTATTCCGAACCGGTGGTAGAGTGACAAAAAAAATGATAATAATAACAATTGACGATTCAATAGTATCTGTAACAGATTTATTTGAATAAAGATTTTTTCTTTCTTTCATTCACGTGATAAAAATATTTGCAAAAAAATAAGTTACCTTCTTTACTCAAAAAAATATATGTATTGAATAAAAAATGTTAATATCTCTCTCAAATTAAAGCTAGAAGATTATCTAACTATCATGTCAACTTAAAAAAAAAACAAAATACAAACTCGCACTTCGCTGATTTTTTGTATAATATTTATGTACAATTCTCTCTTGTTTATATACTTATGTTCCAATATGGTCTTCAATAAGGCTTGGGAAAGAAGCTAGCAATTTCTGTTGATGGTCACTCAAGTTAATACCCTATTGCTGAGGTCTCTCATCCGATGGGTGACTGATGAAATAAAATATGCTAATGGTCACGGCCTATATCTAAGGATAATTATCATCAGCTCATTATACGTCCCCATCGAGGGCACGAGCCTACCCGAAAATGGTGTATAGGCCTTAGTCGTCCATGCGGGCCCAGTGGACTGATGAGCTAGTTAAGGTGGCGGGTAGCAGATGGATGTCAACTGCAAGGGATCGTTCCGCGTGGAAATCATTAGGGGAGGCCTTCGATCAGCAGTGGAAGTTCTAGTTTGTAATGATGATGAAGGTCACCCTTTAGGGGTTGGCTCGTGCCCTCGGTGGGGATGTATATGAGTTGATGATGATGATGTGTTTAGTAGCTGAGTGGTTCACGAAGCTATTGAATCACCCACAGACATCCGAATATACAATTAGACTGGACACCGCCAAGTTTATAGGCAGTCCAGTGTCGCAATTTCTTTCGGTTCTTACCTGTGAAAAGTTATTATTACTTGGTAAATTTACTGATTCATTGCGATGATGGCATGTTACAATTGCACAGGATGGCATTTAGGAAAAAAACGGTAATTTCTTCTAATATTCGTGCGTCTTGACTCGTCTCACAGAGCGTAAACTGGCAGCCAGTGTATGCTCGTTGAGCTTACATTTGTCGCACTTTAAACGCGGCTCGCCCCCATCTCTTGTATTGGGAAATCTGTAGAATCACCTATTTGAGTGGATAATTGTAAATCTACCATATTTCCTATTCAAGAACAACAATCAGTATTGTTTCCACACTAAACTCATAAGAATCCATAAATTTAAAATGGCCGACATAAGTGACTAATAAAATAAAATGCTTATGGTCACGGCTTTTAACTAAAGATCATAATCATCAGCGCATTACACGAGGGTCACGAGCCCCCATCGAGGGTCACGAGCCTACCCTTAAAGGGTGTTCAGGCCTCAGTCATCCACGCGGGCCCAGTGGAAATACTTATATAAAAGTAACGTCAATTCGTCAAACCATCCAATATTAAATGATAACAAAGTCAAATCGAGATTAAAGAGAAAACCAAAGGTCGAGTTACAGGTGACCACAAGCGGTCACCCATCCGGACGTAACTGTAAATTGATATATTAGTGCGCGCCCACCCAGCGAGCGCGTGTTTGTTTTGGTGCGCAGTGATAGATCTGCGCGCGCGCACGCACGTGATTGGTTAACAGGTAGGGCTGCCATCTTGGATACCTTTGGCCTTTAAATCTGATTTTTAGATAGTAAACTAACCAGATGCACAAACTCACTCAGTGTCCGCGGCAAAAGTCTGCCCATCACGTCAGTTGGGCAGAATTTTCATTCATAGTCCCGTCGCCCGCTACATGTCATAATGACATGTAGCGGGCGGGCATGGATGTCAGTAAAATATTTATTTATTTATCAGGTGAGCGAATTGACAGAACCATTCTTTATGTCACAAAGGATGCTGATGGGGCTGCCTCGACTCTGCAGTGCATCATCCATGTTCGCTGAAGCTCGTGTGGATAGCTTTCACGCTATCATGCAGAAGCGAACTATTTATATGCTTGCCTGGATTCGGGATAGCACCAACAGCATCCTGAAGGTAATCAAGGACCAGCCATCTTGTTCCATAAGCACTGGGTTCAAATACATTTGCAAGGATCCAGGAACAGGTTTTTTACTGACAGTTTTGTTATTATAGTTGTAAGTACTAACCATATCTATAAGTTCAATGTTACTAACACAATTATGTATCGAAATTGGTCTGAAATAAATGGTTGATTATTATTCACATCATCATCATCAGCTCATTAAACGTCCCCACCGAGGGGCACGAGCCTACCCGTATAGGGTGTTTAGGCCTTAGTCGTCCACGCGGGCCCAGTGCGGATTGGACGACTTCACACACAACCTTCGAATCTCTTCGCAGGCGTGCATGAAGGTTTCCTCACGATGTTTTCCTTCACCGTAAGAGCGTCGGATAACGTACATATATTTTTCGAAAATTCGAAAATACATTGGTACGTGTCGGGATTTGAACCTCAGCCCTCCCGGTAGGAAGGCGACAGTCCACACCACTGAGCCACCGACGCTCAGATTATTATTATTATTATTATAAAAAAATAAAAAATCAGTAAAAGTTAGCTGTTTTTATCATCGTGTGACACCCCTAACAGCTGATTGGCCGGCGCCTCGCGCATTCTATTTCCAAATTCATTCCCGTATTGATCCCTTTCGATTGCTTTACATACAAACAGACAAACAAACTCGAGATCCATTGAAATGGCAACCCTATTGCATTGTAATAAAGGCTGTATAAGCTTCCTTGGAAGAAAACATGCGTTGGTAAAATTATACTGTATGAATTTCAATCATTTGTTTACGTCATTCATTCTGATGGCTCGGGAGTTATTGTGGTTCCGAATTTGATATCCGGTTCGGGCAGATTTTCACAGGTAAACAGGTTGACGGTTAATTTGATGGTAAATATTATCAGTATTGGACAGTCCTTTGGGCCTTTTCCACGACATTTCAGGCTTTTGTAATCTTACTAGGTGGTAGACTCGGTACTGAGTCGTCTAGATACCACCGCAGTGCCAGATATCGTCTCGTAAAGAAAAATAAAATAATTCACGTTTTTGTTAAATTGAGTGCTGTTGATGACAGCAGATCGCCTATAGTTTTGAAACTGTAGAGGAAAATGGACAAATAAGTGAGAATCATTTAATATGTTGGCAATTTTCCGAGCTGTCTGGGCGCACAGGGTATGCACTGCTTATTTGCATATAAGAAGTGCATGTCACTGCCCGGTTTATAGTCCTTAGTAGTCTACACGGTCCAGTGCTTAACCAACTTAACACACAACCTTTGAATCTCTTAACAGGCGTGCGCAGGTTTTCTCACGATGTTTTCTTCACCGTAAGAGCCGATTTAACGTACATATTATTTCGAAAATCCGAAGATACATTGGTGCGTTTCGGGATTTGAACCTGCACCCAGGTCCGAAGGCAGCAGTCCATACCAATGAGCCACCGACGCTCAAATATCAATAAGCTCGTCAAATAATACCCACAATAAAGGATCATAAGGAAACGGATGTTTGTAAATGCAATGCCAATGTTTTGAAACTTTTATTGTAAATTATAAGGTGTATGTTTTAAAACTCATTGACTAGTAACTGACATGTTTGACCATGAATGACCAACTACTGTTACAGGTCATTATGTGCCAATTTTAATAAGTAATTTTCATCATCAGCTACAGGTACAGGGTGATTAGGCCTTAGTCGTCCACGCGAGCCCAGTGCGGGTTGGACGACTTTACGCACAACCTTTGAATCTCTTCGCAGGCGTGCGCAGTTACCACACGATGTTTCCTTCACCGCAAGAGCATTGGATAACGTACATATAATTTCGACAATTCGAAAACACATTGGTACGTGGCGGAATTTGAACCCTAGCCCTCCCGGTAGGAGAGCAACATTTCACACCATTGAGCCACCGACGGTCCAAAAAGAAGCCATACATATTTAGAATTATATGTAGAATTTGTTGAATTTAGGGTCGGTAGAGTTAGGTCGTGTAGATTCAGATGCTTGGCTTTACACGAGAACTGATATCTTTTTCACAGAGAAAATCTTGTTTGGTCGTCTTGGCAACACCTTCCATGAATGATTTCAATGGGATTTCAGTTCTTTTTGTAAGTTGTTAGGCAGTCTCTTTTAGTATTTTCTTAAGTACTTATTAGTAGGTTTTTATTTACTATCCACAGTCCCGTGTAAACTTTTATTTCCTTATTTATGAATTGGTGAAAGCCCCATATAAACTCCCCCTCCCATTTTAGGGGATGAGAGACAAAAGTTATAAGTTTTGGATTTTTGTTGGTTTTTTGTTGTATATCTGGGGGCACGGCAGTGCCCCGCCAAGTCGAGCGCGAAGCAAACACTGCCGTACCATCCTTTACAGGATCCATTTCGCCGCATTTTCAGGCCCCAATATTAGAACCATTGGATAATACCAGAGCGTTGAAATTTTCGTCACCTATTAAGATATAATAACATACTTTAAATCCAAAATTTCAAGTCTGTAGGTCATTTGGTTCCTATGTTAAGCGAAATCAAAGTTTCGCATTTTCGACACATAGACACTCACTCACTCATGATCATCAAAATAGAACTAGTACTTCCCACAAACTCAGAGAGCTGGAATTCGGTACAGAGTTAGAGTTTAATGGCTACATAAAGGGAAAACTATAAAAACTTGGATAATCGAAGATCTGGAGCACCTGATGACCCTGCTTAGATAACAAAAGAGCCCAGCCAAACTGTAAGAGATCGACATACCGCATTAAACAATATATATTCAACATGGTGGGCCGCTTCATCCAATGTCAAAAATCGGGGGGCACGGCAGTGCCCCCGCCAAGTCGAGCGTGCTAGACCAATGCAAACAGACATGTTCATGCACACAAATATTTGTAGGTACTGCCTGGGGATTGAACCCAGAACCCTTGGTGTAGTAGCCGACGTCTCAACCATTACACCCAATAGGTCATCCAAATTCCTTTCAAGTTTCTACAAAAAGAAGTGAAATCCCACCAAAAAAATCTGTAAAAAATCTAGCCAAGTCTCGACGGAGCTGCTTAGTTATCTCTAAAAAGTAATGAAATCAAGACAAAGACGTGCCAAGTCTAAGGTCTTCCTTAATGCGATTATTATTATGGTTAATGTTGTGTGACTTGGCCGTTGAAGAGTATACAAGGATACAAAACTAGGTGCTTCATGACACCATTGCACTATTCTGTCTCCAGAACAGCTACCCATTGACGATACAAATTTACCACTTGGAAAACGGTGATTCAGTAACCCGTCGATAAAGCCACTAACGTATAAAGAATGTTCAACGGCCAAGTCGCACAACATTAACCATAATAATAAAGTAATCGCAGTAAGGGACCTTAGACTTGGCACGTCTTTGTCTTGATTTCATTACTTTTTAGAGATAATCAAGCAGCTCCATCGAGAGTTGGCTAGATTTTTTACAGAATGTTTTTGGTGGGATTAAATATTCAGTTTGAGTTTAAAATCGACTACTAGACACAGGTCTCAATTTAGCGAAATCCTGATCCCCCACGTCCCCTATTCAGCGACCTTCCGCAAGTCGTCAGTCCCTCGGTCCTACGCCACGCTTGCCAAGACGCGGGTCTCCACTCCAGAACTCGTCTGCTGTAACGGACATCGGATCAATCTGTACATAGCTAAGCTGTACAGAAAGGTCTGTGCGCTGTGTGTAGTGATGGTGCTGATCACAGACATCAGAATATACATTAGACTGGACAAGCCGCCAAGTTTATAGGCAGTCCCAGTGTCGCAATTTCTTTTCGGTTCTTACCTGTGAAAAGTTATATTTCTTGGTAAATTTACTGATTCATTGCGATGATGGCATGTTGCAATTGCACAGGATGGCATTTTGGTAAAAAACGGTAATTTCTTCTAATATTCGTGCGTCTTGACTCGTCTCACAGAGCGTAAACTGGTAGCCAGTGTATGCTCGTTGAGCTTACAGTTGTCGCACTTTAAACGTGGCTTGCCCCATCTCCTGTATTGGGAAATCTGTGGTGCTGATGATATATTATTTTTAGGCAGTGTGCCATCTGCAGTGCGCTGCGAAGCTTTAAGGCCATAAGGAGTTAACAGCGAAGTCATTCCAAAAATAATAATGTAGGTATTCTTTGTATAAGTCTGTATTTTATTTTTAAACGTAGGATTCGAATTCCTACCCTTAAGATCAAACGATTGAAGCATATGCTTAAACCACTAGACCACAGAGGTTGTTTGTCTCCCAAGTACATTTATATTAATAATTCTTTCGAATTACTTGCGGTCTAAAACCTATTTAGTGCTTAGTGTGTGGTCTAAGTGTTAACTTACATTTTAAAGTTACTATTTATACGCTGATAACAATCCATATTAAGTTGGCTCATAACTTCTTACTATTTCCTAACAAAAGCAGCTCAGGTTATACTGGCACAAAATTCCATTTTGAAAAGAGCTCCAATTACGTACAGCACAGTATACGGCTATAGGTCTTAACTCGTTGGTCATGTACTACGCAAGACTGCATCGTGGGTGGTCAGCCATTTTTATTTCGCCGTCAAAAGGTCAACGAACCCAGCTATTACATCTTGTCACGACACCTGTGTTTGGATTTTTTTATTTTTACAGTTGCTTTTTTTAATCTTGTTAAATTAATAGAAACGATTTGTGTTTTTAACGGATATAGGAACTTGGGCATGGCCAATTAAGCTTTTATTAATATTTATTATGCAGAGAATCTTGCTAATCTCGTAATCTTAGGCTGAGAGCCATCTGCGCTCGCCACTTGCCCGGTGAAGCTGTAAAGGCCAATCTGCGGCAACAGCAGTAGTCAGTTCGAAAAAAAAAAAAAAAAAAAATGCTCGTAATAGAG